>NNCB01000433.1:0-17890 GCA_002317545.1 Scenedesmus quadricauda | reverse complement strand
TTCGGGCGGCCGTAGAGGGGAGGGGATCAGGCCGGATACATATGCGGGTCGGATTGGGGGCTGATGATCTGCACGCTCGAGGTCGGGCGGCCGGGTGGCTGCTGGTGAGGTTGCTGCTCACGCGATGTACGGGTGCATGTGCACATATGTGCCGCACGGCTCGTGCGCAAACGCACATGCACCCGCGCAGACGCGCGCATATGAGCGTGCACACACACACACACACACACGCACGCACGCACGCACACACACACACGCAGCACACACACACACCACGCACACACAGGTCTCACACGATATATCGTGCATGAGATGGCCAGCCACGCAAAACTCACGAAGGCACATTGACATGTGTAGCCACCCCACGCCGCACAGGGAAACCGCGAACGACGCGTCTGCGTTGTGGACCAAATCCAAGTCCGACATCCCCGACGACGACTACAAGGCCTTCTACAAGTCCCTGACGGCCACGACTTCAACGATCCCGCCGCGTGGACCCACAACCGCGTCGAGGGCAGCCAGAGTTTCACCACCCTGCTGTAGCCCGCGGCGCACCGGGACTTCGACCTGGAATGCTGGGCCGGCCACGCGCGAATGGAGTTGGCCGTCCGTTTCCAGAGGTCGATGTTTCCGCCAAAGATCATCCCCGGTGATGGGCGAATTATCAAATTCCGTGACGGCCTCTTTCAAGCCCTGCGATGGATCCCTTTGTAAATATCTTCTCTACTGTTGACGTTCCCTCCCCATGGGTTGAATGTCGTGTCGGCATCGCCTGCCATCCAAGGGGGAGGAGGTCAGCCTGGAGGAGGGCGAGATCTCGGGTGAGGCCGCGCTGCGTCATCCGTGGTCAGGCCTGGAGCAGGGCGGGTGCGTCGAGGAGAAGGGGAGGGGGCGGCGTTGCAGCTGCTATGGGGACGGCGCGCGTTGAGTGCGCACTCATGGCTGCTTGCGGCAGCGCCGCGTCGTGCCGGTGCGCGTGGCTCTCGTGGCGGCTGCCCCAGCAGTGGCCCGCCAGCGGCCAGCTGCAGGCGCGCTGTGGCAGCTTGCGCTCCGCTTCCCAGCCTCGCGCCTGACACCCATCGCGTCCATTTGCCAGCAAGCCAAGCCGCCTGAGCAAGGATCGGCTGGAGCGGAAGCGGCGGCAGCGACATGGGCAAGGCGTAGGACGTGCGGTCGGCAAGGTCAATGATCGCTACATTTCCCATCCGCACTCGAACTGTTTTTGAAGCTTCATGCGAAAATGTTGACCGAACACGCTAGCCGACACTATGGATATCTCATACGGAATCGTATTAAATGATTCGAATGGGAGGGACGAGAACTACAATATCGCCGGAGTCGCCGGGACGCGTGAGAAATGCGCGGGGGGTGGTCAACAATTCTTTCCCGGGTGCAGCTCAATGTCTGTGACGCGGCGCCTGCCCTGTGGGCGCAGCGCAAGTTCTGGAAACATATCCTGTGCGCGTCAGAACTAAAGGCAAGCGGAAGCGAGAATGCGAGATGCGAATTGCTTTCTAGCGTGAGGCGAATACTGCCGTACAACAACTGCATAAGCAAGGACCAGAGAGTGTCACGGCTGCTACCGCCAGTGGCAACCGGCAGTTAAAAGAATTATAGTCTTCCCAACTACCCTCACAGCTTCATCGTCAGCGCAACGCGTTTGCGGGCCTGATCTACCTCAGATTTGTGCCGTCTTGCCGGCTGCTTCACGACCCGCAGGTTTCGCGGCGTATCCCGCCATGTCGCACGCAGTGGCATCGGTGGTATACTTAGACGCTCTGGAGGCCGATATGGTAGACAGGGCAGCGTCTGCAGCGCTTCAATCCCCGTCGTGCTCGCCGACCGCAGTCCTGCAACTGGCGCAACCACCCCGGTCGGCGCCGTGTCACACCGATTCTCCGTCGACTGGATGGTCCCCTCACAGCGGCTCGATTGACCTCCATATCAACACGCTGCCCCGGCTGCGTACCAGCGGCAGCGCAGGCCCATCCGGCGCCGCGGGTCAGCCCGCCCCTGCCGCCGGCCCCAGCCCGCAGGCTTTGGCGCGGGCTTTGGTCCGGGCTTTGTTGCGGGCGTGGGTGCGGGCTATGGCGCCCACGACTCCCGCCCTTCGCACCGAAGATACGCACGCCGGCTCCCTGTTATGGCCTTGCGGGCGAGCGCCAACGAGCGCCCGACCGGAACGGCCCCTCCGCAGCTGTACTGATCAGTGATCCGTTTCCGGCGGCGCAGCGGCGACCGCTCTCAGATCGCCGCGGGCGTCGAGCCGGCGGGCGGGGCGCCGATGCGCTGCATAAGCTGCCCGCCTCGGCAACATTGCGACGGCGCGGATGGTGGAAGGCCGGAAGCTGGCTTTGCGGCCCGTTCATCTGGTCGAAGACATAGCCGTGATTGCGAGCGGAAACAGCCTTTAGTGCGCGTGACGCCCGAGGGTGGGACAGCTGCTATGGTGCGATGGCACGGCGCTATCACCAAAACGCGCTCCGGTCAGACGCAGACATCACATCAGCCCACGCACGCATGCACACACATCCATATGCATGCAGCCGCCGGGTCAGTGCGATGCGTCGCTGCCACGTCGACCTCCAGCACCTTCACCCTGACGATGTCGCCGGCCTTCACCACTTCGCGCGGGTCCTACGCCACCATCCGACAGCGGGCGATTCACCGACGCGCTGCTGCGCTGCGGCGCCTCCGAGTTCCCCGCGCACCGCGTCGTGCTCGCCGCGGCGTCGCCAGTGCTCGACAGGATGCTCAGCGGCGACGCATTTGTGGAGAGCAGGACGGCGAAGTGACCCTGCAAGAGGCGGAGCCGGCCGCGATGGACCTGTTGCTGAGCCACATGTATGGCGGCGCGATCGACGTGCCCCTGCCGCTCGTGCCGCAGCTGTACGGCCTGGCAGCCAGTACCAGGTCCGGAGCGACCTGGCGGGGCAGCTGCTGGCGTGGCTGGCAGCGGCGCGGCTGGTGCCGGCGCGCTCTGCGGGATGCTGCCGGCCGCGCACAGGTGCGGCCGCTGCGGTGTGAGGCTCGTCCGGGAGGGGCGCAGGGGGCGGCGCCGCCCAGGAGCCCTGATGCACGTCCCGCATACAACTGCTGCGCAGGCTTCGTTGACGCCGTGTATGGCTACGCATGCCATTGAGGTACTGACATTCCTGTAGCCATCTCGTTTGACCTTCCTCAAGCATGACGGAATCCTGATTCGGACCGCTGCCGATGTTCTGGGGTTTATCGCGTCGAAGACGAGGACGTGATGTGCTTGCCGCGCGCACGAGTGACTGTAAACAGCGCCGCTGGAAATCTCGCGGCCGTGCTCGGCGGGGTGGGCGTCGCGCGCCTCTTTGATTATCAGGGTTCGGAGAGGCGCTTGGACAGAAGAACGACGCTGACCAGCGCAAGTAGAAGGAGGCCAAGCGACCTAGCCGCGGTTCGGGTGCTCGGCGGCGAGCGCGGCGTGCACTCACGGCATTGCGGAAGCATGCCCTGGCGCGGAAGAGGCTATGGACCAGGGACAGCAGGAGCCAGGGCAGCTGCCCACTGACGACGATCTACGGCGGAGCGTCAGGACTGCTGGCGGCGGGAGCGCCTGGACTGCGGGCGGCAGCTGCTGGGCTCGTTTGACAGCTCGATGGCGACGGGGGCTGACCTGCGGGAATGATCCTTGTGAACTCGGCGGCAGCGATGCGCCGGCAGCCCTGTCGGCGGCGGCAGCGGTGGCAGCGGTGGCTTCGGGGACGGCGGCGGCGGCGAGGTGCCTGGGCTGCGGGAGTGGCTGCTCGATGCATATGACGGCCTATGTGGGCGGCAGCAGCTGCAGCTGGAGGGCCGCAGAGTGCGCACCGCACAGCCTCGTTAGCAGTGGGTACTTGAATGAAAGTTGCGTACGCACGGGCGTCCTTTGTGGGACATAAAGGACAAGGCGTGGGCGATTTGCCGGAGGGGCGGTGCTGGCTTCGAAGCAGCACAAGTCGAGGCGGCGGGGTGACTGTGGTGCTGCAGCGATGTCCTTCTGGCAACAGCATCCTGCAGCACATTAACACCTGCCCAGCACTAGCGCTGCACTGCTAAGGACTCATGGTATGCTGCCACCCAAACGATCGCATTCAACAAACCCTTGCCTCTTAACAGTTTAAATATGGACTGTTGAGCGTTTCAATGCCGCCCTGAGAATATATTACAGCAACTCCTGACCGGTTGAAAGCCATTTGTCATTCAAACCTGTGAAGTGATCTGGCAACTTTACAGGCCAATGGATTACCTCCATAAGTAGAGACTCTCACGTTGTATTCAGCATCATTCATACGCAAACATTGTCTGAGCGATGGCGTGCCACCGGGGGCTGTCTGGAGCTGTGTGCTATTCATGGCTTTCCTATCGTGTACGTCTGGCCCAGGCCGGCATCTATGGCGGCGCGAGCCAGCCTGCCCATTGTCTCCCGCCAGACGATACATTAGAGTTCGTAATCATCGAGTTCGATCGTAACGACAAACGCATCATGGCCTCTCATGCCCGCGTTTGGGAACAAGCTAAAGCTGATGAGAGAGAAGCTGTTGCGGGGCGCGCCCTCACCCACGACTCGACGCGACGCCGCCCGCCCTCAATCCATCCATTGCAGGACTGCAAACTCTGCGGGCAGGCAGCCTTGTGGCGAATCCACGAAGTTGTGCGCAGCTTGTGCATGCCCTGCATCTCCGTTCTCGCGAGCCGCGGCTCCAACGCTGGTGTACGAGGCCGCCATGCCGCCGCAGTGCGAGGGCCGCGGGTCCACCGAAAGCAGCCAGGTTGCGGCGCAGCGGCTACAGGGCCGACTCTGCGGCGGCAGCAGGCGGCGTCGCGCGAGCTCGAGCGCCTAGCCAGGTGGGGAGTCGATCAGGATGTAGTCGTACTGTTGGCGCAGGTCGGACAATAGCATGGGTAATCTCCCGTTACTCAGTAGCTCCGAGGGGTTGGGTGGAATGGGTCAGCGGTGGTGCTGCTGCTGCTGCTGCTGCTGCTGCTGCTGCTGCTGCTGCTGCTGCTGCTGTGGCTGCTGCTGCTGCTGCTGCTGCTGCTGCTGCTGCCCTTGCATGTGCGTCCATCTCCGAAAGCTCGGATCTTCAACCTGTGCATCAGGAATACATCCCTTGTGACTGGTGCCCAGTGATTTGAAACACATATACCCCCCACAGCGGCCAAACCCCCAACTTCCTCCGCCACCCTGGCCCAGGTCGTCGCCCCCTTGAGCAGCAACAACCGCGACCCCAAGCGCCCGCAGTACAACCCCCTGACCGGCCAGGGCGGCGGGGGCTGCGACGGCGGACGCCTACTTGGCCGCATGCCTGCCTGCCACCAGCGCCGCTGCTGCAGACGGATGCAACAGGCCACGTGAGGTCCCATCTAAAGCAACCCCTGCAAGCGCATGGCAGCGTTTCACCACTGTAGCCTCCGTCAGAGGCCTGCACCGCCGTATGGTGCTGCCGTTTTCCTTGAACGCAGAACACCACTTACCCGTGGCCAGCGCCTAGCCAGAAAAATGTTTTGCTGGAAGCAGCGCGCCTTTCGCGCGCAATGTCCCGCCGCCGCACTGCCTGGTTGAATGGTTTAGCGTGCTGCCTGTGCATGTTTGCATGCTCTATCGTGCACAGATATCATCAGACTGCTTGCTTCGGCAGACTTTTATGTTGTGATCACTTGCAAAATCTCCATACACGTACAGCTGCAAATTGGCCGCCACACACGTGCATGTCTGATGGGCACATGCCGAAGCTGCCACAAGGGTGTGATGCCTCTCGCCCGTCGCTTGATGCCCGCAGCCGCGTCACCAGGCAGGCGGCTGGAAAGCTTACGTTTATTCTCGTCTTTAGGAGCCTTATGTTTACTGCCCTGGGAAGCTTGCACATCGATATGTCGGGGCCGTGGCACGTGATCAAGGCACCTGCTGTAAGTGCTCGCCCCTCATCGGGTCATGGACGCTGAAGCAGGGGACGGTGATCAAAACCATCCGACTGTTGACCGCACCATCCCATCGACCTTCGCAGCATGTGGCTTCAAAAGCGCCATCAAGGGCCTCGGCATCAGCACCGCCGCCCTGCTGATAAAGCGCCGCGAGCAACGGATCGGGTACTCCGGCAGCGGCTGCAGGCAGACGATGCGCCCTCCACCGCCGGGGCGATCACGTAGCGCCCCAGAGCATCGCGCACCAGGTGCCAACGCGCTGCGCGTCGCGGCGGGCGCCCGACTTTGAGGACTCTGTAGATTGAGGCGGGGTGGGTTCGTGCGAGGGGAGTGGGCGATTGCGATGTGTCGTAGTGCACAGTCACTTGGTAGGCACCCGTACATGTGCTTGCAATGGCGCGACTGTCAGAGATCAGCCTTGCGCACTGCCCTGCATGCCAACACTCCCAGTACCGCGTGGCCAGCACCAAGCAGCGCATTGCCCTGGCCCTGGCAGGACCCCTGTGGCAGCACAGCAAAGGCCAGGCGGCACTCTGCAGCCCACATACTGGCACACGGCTCAACCGAGGCCGGCGCAGCGCACGAATTGGCCGCCCGGCGCTCCCAAATCCCCGCGGCTCCATTACAAGGCCGGCGACCGGCCCCGCCACCGCGCCAACCCATGGCCTTCACCCGCCGGGCGCCGAGCTCCGGATGTCGCCCCTCGCCGTCGCTCGCGCGGCAGCGCCGCGCGTCGAACTATTCGCCGCAGGCAAGGGAGTCGTCGGCCTCCGCCCCTTGTCCCCCGAGGCGGCCCTTCCTCAGCGCCATCGCCTGCAGCCGCTCAGCGCCGCGGAGCAGGAACTGAGGCGGGATCGGCGCGATGCCGTATGTTGTCGGAAGGATCGCTGGTCGAATCAACGCATCGACGCGCGTTTCCGACTATAACACCTCGGCAGGTACGGTGTGGGCTTACACACTATTCAAGAAACCAAGGCCACAGCCGGCTGCACCCGATGGCACCTGCGCCGGCCAGCAGCGAAATCGCGCCACGCGCGCCGTGTCTAAAACCCCCTTTCCCCTGTCTGCGCTGGCCAGCAACGCTGTCAGCCACAGCCCGCAAAACCACCACCTGTCGGTACTTGAGCTTGTTTATGACCTCCAGCACGTAGAAGTAGTCGCGGGCGGCGGTGTTGAGGGCGATCACTGCTCAGCGTCCACCAGGACGCGGGCCGATGTTCTTGTGAGTGTGCGTGTGTGTGGGGGGTGTAGGTGGGTGGGAGGCAGGGGAGGTGAGGTGAGGAGAGGGGCAGGGCGTTTGGGCGGCAGCAGCACGCACACAGTGGTTGTGTGATGGCATTGGAGGGAGTGAACGGCGAGGCGCGCATGGGCGGGGAGGGAGGGGCTGTGAGGGCAATAGCCGCACGGCCAGTTGCGCGTATCCAGATAGAATGTAGGAGAGATGAGCCGGAGCATTTCCGCGGCATGGCGACACGGGCCGCACCGCGTTTATGCGTCAGCAGGCTCTGACGCTATGTCGGCCGTATTCCGCTCCACGGTCAAGCCTTCCAGCGGCCGGTAAGCTCAAATACCGAAGTGGCACGTTGGACACGTTGCGCTCCGGAGGCCTCGAAGCCGTCTTTTCCCGCGTAGACAAACTCCTTGGTCGCCACTGCATCAGGAGGCGTCGGCAGGGCGCACGAGCACATGGCCGTGCAGGCATTGAGGTGGGTTCGACTGAGTGAGAGGAATGCGCGGCGCCGCCACGGCGATCATGCGACTGCCCTCTGTATTAATATATCATCTTCTATAAGTAATACCTTTCCCATTCCCCACCCCACCAGCACAGCATCACAAGACACCATGCTCTCACACGACCACTCACTGAGCACACACCACACACACACACACAAACACAGACATGCCGCGCACACGTGCACTTGCACAACCAAAGACGTGCGTGTGTGCGACCCACATACTCACACACACCTGCACACGCGCACACACGCAACCCCGCATTCGGGATTCACGCCCTTTCTTCGCGGTAGCCGGGTACTTTCGCCCTCGATCCAGCCCGCCCCGTACTGGCCGCGCACGGCGTAGTGGTGTACTTCGTCGCGGCTGATTTTTGCGCGAAAGCGTGCAGTACATCCACTTTCCGGTTACGTACCTCGTCGGCGTCGAACGACACGGGCGGCTCCATCGCAATGAGGCACAGGAGCTGTAGCAGGTGGTTTTGGATCATGTCCGCGGCAGGGCCTCAAGCTTGCGCTTCAACGACGCTGGCGCTTCCCACCCAAGGTGCGCTGGCATCAGCCGGTGCGCCCTACGGCACGCCGCTTATCTGCTGCAGCTGCTCCCGTCCGCGCCCATCACCGCAGGCTGTAGGCGGCTTACGAGGCCCTCAAGCTGGACCCCAGCCGCACCGAGGCCCAGTGGTGCATCGGCAACGCCCACACCTCTCTGGTGCGGCCTGGCCCGGCCCGCCCGCAGACCACCGGCCTTGATGCCGCCGAAGGGCGGTCGGGTGCATGAGCCATGCGATCGTCTCGATGGTCGATTGCCTTGCGCCACTCCGCATTCCTCTTCGCCAATGGCGGCTTTGCGACCGACAATCATTGCATCGTGCTCGGCAACAAACCGATTGCGGCGGCGAACTTTCCGCAGGATTTCGACTATCAGGCCGAAGCCGAAGCCCGGCGCGGCGCGGTGCCCGATCTGGTCGAGGACTATGCGGGCCCCGCGACGATCGAAAGCTACACGGTGTTTTATGGCCGCGATGGCGGACCGAAAGCGGGCGTGACGTATCGCTAGGCCGAAGGGAACGCCTGGACATCTTGCTCCGCCCGCTGCCATGTGCTTTTGCCTGGTTGACAGCTGTTGGGTGCTGTGGGGCCGTGACGCGTCGTGACTCGGTGCGGCTTGCTACGGCACATCGTACTGCAGGAGCCCATCAACGAGTCGTACCGCAAGGCGCTTGAGATGTGTGAGAAGGCGCCGGAATACTACGATGAGATCCAGTCGCAGATCCAGCAGGTGGGGGGTTGATGATTTCGGTGATTGAGGAGGGTAGGAGTCTTCAGGTACTGGTATGGGACTTTACTGGGAGACTCGTATCAGTTTGCTTGGAACACTCTTGACAGGCCGTGGCGGGGGTGTTTGAGCCCGGTTGAGTTTGTCATCAAAACCTTCATGTCCTGGGTTGAGGTCGAGTTTTTCCCGAAGTACCCCCGTTGTAGTTGTTGCCTTGTGATGGGCTTCAAAGGCGGGGTCCTGGCACTTGCTGAGCGGCCAGTCGTCTCTTCGCATTCATAGCGCTGGACGCCCCCATGTCCTCCGTACCGAGTTATATCTCTCGGTCACCCCTCCTCCGCGCAGGCGCAGGCCCAGGCGGGCGCCGCCGGAGGCCGTGGCGGCAAGCGCGGCTGCGGCGCCGGCGGCAGCGGCGCCAAGGCCCCCGGGGATCAGCGACTTCGGTGGGACGCCGCCGGCTGGGTCGGCCTCTACGCCGAAAAGGGGTGGAAGCCGATCATGCGCACCCGAGGTCGAATTCTACCTCGTCTCGCAGAACGCCGACCCCGATTTCCCGCTGACCCCGCCGGTCGGCCAGTCGGGGCGCAGCGAGAGCGCCAGCCAGCCTTACGGGCTCGAGGCGATGAACGAATATGAAGATATCATCGACCATATCTATGACGATTGCGAGCTGATGGGGCTCGATATCGACACGATGATCCACGAAATGGGCGCCGCGCAGCTCGAGGTCACATTTCATATTCGAGACATGGCGCAGTGCCGGCTGCGACTGCACATACGAAGATAAAAGATGGATCCCATGATAGATCGCGCAAATCTTGTGTTTGGCCGTTCTGGCCGCGCCTTGGCTGCCGCGTTTATGGTACACAGCACTTCTGCTGCACTGCACGACGCGGAATCCGTGCGCGTCTTCGGGCGCTCCCCTTGCGGCGCACCGGCTGGGTTGTGCTACATTGCTGTCAAGAGCTCGATGGTCAAGTGAAGTGGCATATAGTGTAGGCTCTTATACCCCAGCCACAAGCAAAGCTGAAGTCAGGCAGATGCAAGGCCGCCGCTGCAAGCGACAGCCTGTAACGGCCTACACCTCCCTGGCCCGCTCGGCCGCCAAGTCACATGCCCCGACCCTGGTCTGCGTTTTGCGAAGGGAATCCAGACCCTTGCGAGTGTAGGTGTTGAGCAGCCAGCCCGTCACCACGCCGAGAGCAAAGGTCGCCGCCAGGGCCGTTGCAGCTTGCCCCCTTCCTGCATGATGGCTGGCTTGAGCGAGGGCTGCGGGCGTGGACGTGCACGGGCAGAGGGAGCTGACAAGCAGTGAGGGCAGCGAGCACCACCTGGTGCCCACCTGTGATGCATAAAAGCCATGGGTACAATACAGTCGTGGCTGTAGCCACTCTCTACGCGTGCTGCGGAGCGCTTGGATTGCTACGCAGCGCCGCGGCAGGAGCTTCTGCAGCGGGCCGACGTCGGAACGTATGCCGCCGCAAGAGCCGCCCTGCAACACTTGCTCATCAGCCGGCAACGCCGCAAAACAAGGATCAGCTTGTACGCTTATGCAACACCTTTCGGAAACCAGCAACTGTTACAAGGTCACAACGCGAAGCTCCTGCGACGAAAGACCGGTGTTGCTATGGTATTCTGGGCAAACAATGAGCTGGACAAAGCCCTGTACCTGTTATTGAATAAATGATCCCTGCACTTGATATGATCGCGCTTCAGAAAGAAAGCAGACGTGACGCGGCGTCGCCACCAACATGCTCGGACCTGAAAGCAGGTTCTAAAGCTCCCACAATGATCCGCGCAACCTATTGCGACCTAGCTAACGGCCAGACCGACTGCCAGGGCCTGTGTGATCTACTCGTACACGCGTGGTGGTCCCGCAGCAATCACGACACTCGGGGCTCGCAGGTTCGGGTCCAGAGACGTTTAATTAATAATCAGTGCGTCGCTAGGCAGCACGCGCGTGTCGCGGCTGTTATCGGACTGGTCGAAATAATAGCCGCCGATCAACAGCTTTAAGCGGTCGCCTTCATAGGCAAGACGCAGTTCCTGTGACCAGTCTCTGGTTTCCAGGTGAGGGCCTAAATACTGGGTTGGCACGGCCTGATCGCCCTGCACAGTGTGCGCTTGGGGCACTACCTTGACGCAGCGACGACTGGCAGCCGCTGCCGGTGCGCCGCTTCCCCTCGCGACGCCCCATCGCCCTCGGCCCCGCTCCTGCGCTTCAGTCGACGCTGGGGAGCGTGCGGTCATATTCGATCGACTTCAACGGCGTGCTGGAGGACGTGGTCGGCGAGGGCAGCACTTGCGCGAGCCGTGCTGGACCCCACACATCATCGACACCGAAGCGGCCCGCACGATCACTCGGCTGACGGGCACAAGGACCTGCAGATGGCAACAGAGCGTGCGGCTGGCGTCCAAGCCGGCGGAGAACAAGCTGCCCGCCATCTTTCGTTGGTCGTGAGGGGGTGGCGGGCTGACGTGCGACCGGGCGCGAGCTCTGGACGTCGGCTGTCAAGGGGCTGGGCGCGCATGGCAGCCTGCAACACACAGTGCGCCTGCAGCACAGCACGTACACCTTGCGATGGCCATCACACAGCCTCCATCGACGTTGGAGCTATCACCTGGCCCCCTGGCCAATGCTGCCTGGGGTACCAAAGAACGCTACAAAGCCAAGTGGGACGACTCCAAAAAACCCATGCACTCTCGACGACACACCGCAACGTCGCGACATCACGGCCTGGCGCATGGACTGGGACGAGCGTGTGCTGCCCTCTATCGGCAACGAGGTGGTGAAGAGCGTCGTGGCGCAGTACAACGCCGAGCAGCTGCTCACACAGCGTGAAAAGGTGAATGCGTCCTGCGCGATCTACTGAGGAATGGGCTGTTACACTTTCGTCAGTGCACATGCTGGCCCGGCCATTCTTCGCATGACGCGCGATGACATCCTCCCGGAATCCGCCGAGAACATCGATCTCGTGCAGCATCGCGGCGAGGAAATAGACGTCCGTGCCGGGCTTGATGAGAAGCGTGGGTCCGGTTTCCGCGGTCGAAGACTCGGTCCGGCGCGGGTTCACGAACCGGACTTTCCCGCCTCGCGCGCGAATGCCTCGCACGATCGCCAGATCGTCGTTCGGGACCGACATATAGGTCTATCGAGACGACGCAGGCGGGTGGGCGACAAGAGGGGCGACATTGTCTCAATCAACCTATATCTGGGGTCGCCGCGCCAGGGATCGGCGATGGGGAAGTGGGTAGCTGCATTCGTTGCGGTATTCTGGGGCCGTGCCCGGCTATTCGGAAGCGTCGCAGGGCCATGAGGCAACACCTGGCAGCGGCGCACGCGGCCTTGGGCGCCGTTGGCAGGGCCTGTTCGTCGAGCTGGACCAGTCGAAGGTCAACGGCCTGGTGCACGTGACCCAGCTACCAAATGACTTCTATCACTTCGACCCGGTGCGAAAGACCCTGGCGGGCGAACGCGCCGGGCGCGAGTTCCGGCTGGGCGACCGGGTGCGGATCGTGGTGCTCAAGGCCAGCCTGGAGGAGCGCAAGATCGACTTCCGGCTGGCCGAGGAGCGGGGTGCCAAGCGCATCAGCGTGGCCACAAAGGCGCGCAGGGGCGTGTGATCTTGCTCGAGGGCTCGAGCGGCGGGTGCAGTGCCCTATCATGGAGTGACACCGGAGCGCGGGTCAAGGGCCGTGCTTGGAACGCTTGGTGCCACCTGGCGCCACATCCGATGCCGCGGGCACCTTCAACTTCAGTGCCAATGCACTCGCGCCTGCAGTGGCCGGCCCGCGCCTGATCGAGCGCGCCGCATCGAGGCGGCCAAGAGATCATCCTCGCCGCGCAGCAGTCGGGCATCATCAACGACGGCTTCCGCCTCAGCAGCGCGGGCAACCTGCTCGGCATCAACGGCACGCCGGAGTGGCGCGGCACGTTCAACGCGTCGTGGCGCTACAGCGACTGGCTGACCGGCACGCATTTCGCGGCGCTCGTCCGGACCAACGTTGTGAGTGCAGCGCGCATGCGAAGGGCCTTGCAACAGGCGCGCTCGATCACCGGCTGGCCTGGGGCTGTTTGTAGCGGCTGGCAACGCGGAAGTGTTTCTGGACAAGCTTTGGCTGCAAGAAGACGCCCTTTTGCTCCAGTGAAATCTGCGACATATCTGGTTCTTATCCTCCGATTATTATCTCTTATGACGATGTACTATTCGTCGTATCTGCACCTGTTCTCCGTGGTCTATCGATTGAACGCTTGTTTGTCGCAAGCCTAGTGGAGCCAAGAGTAACTAGCCAGGTCCTGCAGCTACATCTTGCGGTTTCCATAATGCAGGTTTTTCGTACTGGTGCATAGGCTCTTTTTAGCTCCATAACTGCGTTGACCTTTTTGAAAAAGAGCGGTACAGGCGAAGAAAGGAAGTTACGTGAGTGCTGATTGTAAAACAACTCATATTGCTCGAAATACTGTACATGTCTGGTGGCTGCTGTCGCAAGGAGTTCCAGGCCCGCAGTGCTTGCCCTGTGATCACCGCACCAATCACGGGGTTGCACCGTAGCACTGTGACAGTTCGCTGCGGTCTGGAAGCCTCTTAGGGTTGATTCAGTACCTCAACATTGCGCAGGCATGCCAAACAAACGACGCCTAGCTATGGGCATCATCGGCTCAAGCCATCATCTTGAAGATCTATTTCAACAAATCAGTCTGGGTATGCTGCACGGCGCCCAATCCAAGGCGGCCATTGCACAATCGTACCATCTTGGTCATGAAGCTTCGCAGTACATAATCCGTCATCACTGCCCATGACGACGAACATCCGCACAAACAGCAGACGGGCCAGCATACAAATCTCAACAGCGTAATGCTTTGTTGATGCATCGCTGGCGCATCAATTCTGAAAATATACGCTGTCCGCCTGCGCGTCGATCATTCGCGCTTCGAAGGGCCGCGCGTAGTCAGACAATCTGCACGGGCGGTCCGACCGGTGCCCCGCTCGAACTGAACACATCTTGCTTCAGCCTGTAGCCCGGGACCAGCGCTGGACTGCTGCTCACCATGGGCTGCTGTGTGTAAGTGGCATCTGGCACAAGGGAACCACGAGTGGCTACGGTTGCCTCACATGCAGCCACGGGACAAGCATAGGAGACCTCAGCCGCGAATACAGTAGTGGTGAATACCAAACACAGTATAAACGATATAGAACAGACCATATTCCAGGGAAGTATCTTTGGATACCGGTTATACTCCCAAGTATCCGCAGGTAATGCGCCTTCCGATAGTCGCTGCAACAAAAAAGGCTAGTATCTGGACGTTGACATCGTGTACTGAAGTGATGCTGCTACGATCGCAATAACAAAGGAAACGCCTTATCATTTTTTCGATTGTTGGGGAGGCCTTGATCCTAAGCAATCAAGAGGCCACTCGTCACTCTCATCAAGCGCATAGCCGGCTAACTGTCACGAGCGGCTAGAAACCAGATCCCACCCATGATATTTGCACGCTAAAGTTGTTCAAACATGTAAAAAAAGACCCCAGTTATCGCGCAATAATTGCGAGCGCTAGAACAATGTCCACTGTCCGTGCAAGCTGTAAAGCTAGCATTAGAAGCCACCACAGCCTTCAGGACCTTGCGCGATCGTCCAGGCCCCGCTTGTCCTGCATGGCACGCCACAGCGTCAGGTTGAGGCGGCGATAGGTGAGCCAGGACATACTGGTGCGACAGGGGAACCCTGGCAGACAAATTTCTGTCATCGACGTACGCCGACCGGCAACGTTCAGTCAACCAGTGAATTTGCGCAGCACAGCAGCTCAGCCTCATTTGGGACATCTCAACACAGGCCCCCCTAGCCCGCGCGTGCACACTCACGCACGCCCCACCGCCGGACAGATTGACCCGCGCGCGCCCCTTCGTCGCCGAACAACCGCTTCACCATCGCCTGCGCGTCGTCAAAGCTGCCGTCGATCGCGATATAGGATCGGACCCGTTGGGCACGAACGCAAACGCGACCTGCAGGCTGGGTTGCGTGCGCGAGGGTTGAGATCAAAGGAGGCGTCAAAAGCCGGGTTGAATGGCAATCCATGATGGGTTCTTCGCAGCGGGATGGCCAAATGTTTATGTGCAGCAGAAATCGGATTGCCGCCAGCATGGCACGGACCATCCAACGACAAACACCTGATGGGCTCGAATCCCCACAGATTCCTGCTCCTGTCTGGCACAGCTTATGCCAGCAGGGCCTTCGCAAGGGGAGGTGCACATCCGCCAGTGTTCCATGCCACAGCTGCACACCTCAGGGCAACCGCCGCCCATCCCCTGAATGCTGATGTTTCGTAGGGCTCCGAGGTCGTTGTGGTATGCGAAGACTGCGTGCCCGGCCTCATGGACACTGATGCGTTCACGAGTCATGGCGTCCGCTACAGGGTGACGACGGGCAATCTCGCTCGCCACGTGAGCAAGCTGGCTAAGGGGATCCACTGGGAATGGGATTATCTGGTAATATGATCGGCTTGATTACTTTAGTTATTCTCAGGTTAGGGCCGGGGGAGCCTACAATACTTGCTTCATAATCGGTCTGCACGACTAGACTTCTGGGTGCCCGGCATCGCCCTGCTCAAGGATACCGCTGCCAGCTGACGAGCACAGAGTTGCATCCCCTTAAACTGCCAAGGATTCCTCGAAGCCACTCAGGTCCGCCTTGCCAAGGGTCCCAGTGGCCGCACCGTTTGAGCCACAGCGTCTCTTCGGCCGCAAAGCCGTTGTTGAGCTCCTCGCCGCTCTCGTCGCGATACTTGACCGAAAATTCGAACAGATCGTTCGCGGTCGGCGTGAAGTTGATCTTCCCGAAGTAGAGGTCTTCGTTGAATGAAGACGTTCGCGCGCCGAAAACGTCCCGATATTTCTCCGGGAAATAGCTCACCGGCAAATCGAGACCCGGCTTGATTTCGCGCGGTTCGACGCGGCGCTTGCCTTCATAGGTCCGCACAAGGGATGCACGTGCACCGCCTTTCATGGGCAGCTGGCTCGGTGCACGTGTGCACAGACGGAGCTGCCAGACAGCTCGCTGCAAACCAGCTCTGTTGCAACAACTCCGCACCCCATCAGCCGCCCCTGTAAAGCTGGCCGGGACCGTACATCAACTATGCGTGCTCAGTGTGACCTCTCTCTACCTCATGCCACACCATCACTCCCCAATACCTGATCCCCATGACTAGTACACCAAGGGACCTCACCTCAATGTTGCCAGATATGTCGCCCCGGACGATGGCAAAAGCGCTGCCGAAGGACTCTGCGGCAGAGGCACAATGCACACGGTGAAACTTGCATTTGACATCGCGCGGAAGACGACGGACATGCTGCATGCATGCAGGCAGGCTTGTGCCATCCTCGGTTCAGCCCTGCCAATGTTGCGGCAGGGTTCTATCAGGACCAGTAATGCTTTGGCCAGGGAGATAAGATCAAGATCGGGAATATCGGTAAGAGTACCTTATTGATGTCTTTGGGTTATGGTGTCTTCTGTGCCCTGGCAGCCGGGGCTTTTTCAAGCGCGAACGCGAAAACAGAACGCTTGGTCTGCGCCGTGTCGCCAGCTGCTGCCGCTGCCGTGGCCATCGCTGCGCAGCAGCACGGATCACTGGCCTCCCGCTCCCAAGTACTTGTGCAATCGACAAGGTATTTTCTTAGGGATGATGAGATCAAACTAATTGATGGCTCATCGGCACTAAGAACTCTTGAGCTGCCTAGCGAAAATCGTAGATCAAAAAATATCATGCCACAGATATACGCAAGCTTGCTCTTAACAAAAATGACTGAGTATCAACTCGCAGATGAGATCTATGGCTCCTGGAGCCTCGACCAGCACATCAAGCATTTATGGTCATCAGCGGCTGCCATTGTTGAGACCGCTATCGGCCCATGGTGCTTGGAGCGCTACTCCTTGCGGCAACGGCAGCGAACGTCTGCGTCAGCGGCGGCCATGCATTGCACACACCGGAGGCCACGCTGTGCCATGCAGCTGTCCATCAACATCGGCGCCGCAGGTGGTGCCGTCGAACCAGCCGCCTTGGCTGCCTCCAAGCGCTCGGACAGCCCTTGGCATAACCTTGGCGCCATGCGAATTGCCGGAATAGAAATTATAGGTGCCAACATTGTCCGGCGGGGCTGAGGCCGGACGACCGCCACCCAGAATCGCGTTGCAGGGCCGTCGAACGTCGGCAAGTCGTCGCTGCTCAACGCGCTGACGAACCGCAACGGGCTTGCGCGTACCTCGGTGACACCGGGCCGGACGCAGGAGCTCAACTATTTCGACGTCGGCGAGAATCCGCTGATCTTCCGCCTTGTCGACATGCCCGGTTACGGCTTTGCCAAGGCGCCGAAGGATGTCGTCAAGAAATGGCGCTTCCTGATGGAGTGCTGTCCTCCACAATGCTGACATGGCAGCCGACAAAAACTGAGCCAAAACCCTCATCAAAAGCAGCCCGTCAGCACCAACAGCATGACCAGCTGATCAATCACTTCCTGATCGACGGCAGCTGGTATCTGGTGGACCTTCCCGGCTACGGCTACGCAAAAGTAAGCAAAGAAGAGCGGGAAAAATGGGAGCGTATGATCAATGACTATCTATTTCAACGCCCCAATGTTGTACCTTGTCCTTTGTCGCCATCGACACCGCCCAGCGTCAGTGGAATTATTTGCCCTGTTCACCCCGTCGCGTCTCCATCTCAACCCTCATCATTTTGCATCTCACCCCAAGGCCTCGAAGGGCGCTGCCGGGTCGTGGCTGGGCTTCACGAAGGACTACTTTCTGCAGCGCGACGCCCTGGTCGCCGTGCTGCTGCTGGTGGACGCCACGATCCCGCCGCAGCCGCTGGATCTGGAGTGCGCAGACTGGCTGGCGGAGAGCGAGGTGCGTGATGGGGGCGTGCGGGGGGTGGTTGGTGTTCCAGGGTTTGGGG
>NNCB01000432.1:0-17890 GCA_002317545.1 Scenedesmus quadricauda | reverse complement strand
CCCCAGGCACATGATGCACCGGCCAATCTGAACGTCCAGGTCAAAAACAACGCCACCGCTCATGACTCGGCTTTGAGAGGATCGGAGGCTGCCCGCGCATCTCCGCCATTCGTCACCTGGCCTGCACGATCGACCATCTGGACCATTGAGTCCGGATACTCTGCCGCGGTGTAGGGATGGATGTAGCGGTGACCGTAATGGCGGATCGTCGCCTCGGGGGCGGTGTCGAGGTCGGCAAGGGTAGCCGACGCGCGCGCCGTCCAGTCACGAAACTCGGTGTCGGGCCGATCCACCAGTTTATACGCCGCGCCCAGCATCTGGAGGAACCGGCGGGCGGTGTCGCGCTCGTCGTGCGCAAAGTCGGTGTCGGATGGCAACGAGCGGGATGGCGTGGGCCGTGCCCGCCGCGGCATGAGCGGCACGCGGGCCTGGCCGTGCCCCGCCTCCCTGATCCTCATGCAGGTATTGCGGTGCACAGATGATTTTGCAGACGGGGGTTGATGCCTCATGGTCACTTCTTCTAGACTCCAGGCAATAATGCCGCGCCGGCCTGCATGAGCTTGTGGTACATCGACCCGAAATCATCGGTTTCAAGAATCGCTTCTTTATGTTGGAGCAGGATGTCGCCGGTATCTATCTCGTGCTGCAATTTAAAGGTAGTGACGCCGGTTTCTTTTTCGCCGTTGATGATCGCCCAGTTAATGGGCGCTGCGCCACGATAATAAGGTAGCAGGGAGCCATGGACGTTTACCGTACCCATAGGTGGCATGTCCCAGACGGCCACCTCAACAAATTCCTAAATACCGAATGTATGCTGTGCAGTGTCAGTGACGCAACACATGCCCGTCGACCAGACTTGACAGGGTTGCACAAACCCCTCAACATTCAAATCAAAACCTTGGACGCTCTTTGTCGGCGGCCTTCTTTGTGCTTTCTGGTGGACGGGCTGGTTGACCCGGGTCGATTTTCCTATAACAGGGCGATTCATTTAATATTCGGACCTACTTCGGATGTTATGATGCATTTGGCTATGTGGAAAGCGATCCTTATGGCCTTGCCGGTGAAAGTGTTGCTGTGTATCCTTAACTCAGATGCTGCTTATTGATGTGCAACTATTCACGGTAGCAGCTTAAAGTGCTTAACCTGGCTTTGAGAGATGGCAAACACAGACCGGGACAGTTCCAATGAAGGCAGCTCTGTGCTTATAAGGGAGGAATTTGCTTGATAAACCAGTACAGTGTGTCAGGATGAAAGGTTGTCTTCATACTCACAGGTACAAACAAGGCCCATCTGACAAATCAGAGTACAATGCATTGCCTAGTCAAGTAGGTACATCCGATTTGGCCCATATGCAGGCTCGCAGCTGAAGCAGGAACTTGCAGCTGACAGGATCCAGAAGCAGGCTGTTGCTTGTGAAAGTCGTGAGACATCGGCAGCCCCCGCTTTGCTCAAGTCACTGGACCTCCGCTCTCACGATCATCGACACCCCACTGGGGCCTGCTTCGCCATGCCCGATGAGGCGTGCAGATCAACGCCCAACAGCCAGGCGCCAGCTGAGCACGCGTCGGCTTCACGCAGCCACCCTGCCACCTGTGGGGCACCTGCTCCTCTTCGATGCTGCTTGGCATCGCGCCCGATGCGGGCTGGTTCATGTACACGCCCGCACGTCAAAGCCCTGTTCCGGCACCATCCCAGCACACTGGGCCCCCCAATGCCTGCCGCCGAAACCGTCTGGCTCGCCGTGCTCTCGATGCCGCCCGCCTCAGGCTGCCGAGCTGCCGTCAGCGGCGCCGCCCGCACGCTGAACTGCTGGGTTGCCAGGGGCGTCGCCTCGGACATGGCACGCGAGGGAGGGCCAGCCGCCCATCAAAAGTGGCGGCCACGAGTGGGAGGTCTGAGGGTGCAAACGGGGCCGCTGGCGCATCCAGTCGAAATCGAGGCGAAATAATGATGGTCGCGGGAGGCTGTTAAGCGCTCCACGCTCGCATCGTCGGTGGCCATTCTTGATCCACCAGCGCCCAGCCGTTCGTCGGTGCGCGTTGCGACGCGATGCAAGGTGGCGTAGCCACCCTCCACCCCGTCTAAACCCCAGGCGGCTTCCGAACCTGTCACCGGAGGCAAGGCGGCATGGTGGTACGCGCGGTCGAGGACGCGTTGGTGAAAGTGGTGCCTTCGGAGTTCGCGATGGGGGCGCATCATTGGCTGATCCTCCACGGCCGCTACGTCTGCAAGGCAACGCACCCGACTGCCCGCATTGCGTGATCCGCGACCTGTGCCGCTTCAGGGACAAGACGCCGCCGCAATAACGAAACGGCACCTCCGTCGGCCGCGGGCGCTGCGCGTGCCGCACGCCGCCCTGGTTTCGCTGCGCAGATGCCGACAACACAACCACCACCGATCGTCGACGGTGCCGGTGCTGCCGATGCGATCAAGGGCCGCGTCGAACAGATCCGCGCGCAAATCGAAACGACGACGTCGGATTACGACACAGGCAACGCTGCAGGAAGGACTGGCGGAAGTTCCACTGCCAAGCGTTGCTGCTACCGTCGGCGCACTGGGCAAGCGACAGCTGTGCTGGGGCGGCACAGAAGCCGCCAATGCTGTAGTGGGCTGGGGCCGGAAGCAGTCTCTATGCACGCATGCTTGCGGCGTGGGCTACACTGCTCGCTGTGGCTGGCCGAGGTCAACCGCATCACATACCATCCGCCAGACACATGGCTGTGCACGCGGTGACGCCAGCGCTGCTTGTTGCTGGCGCTGCAGCCGGCGTTCAGGCCGGGACGCCCGCGTGCCGCCCCGCGCGTGGCTGAGACGCGCGCGCGATGTTGGGGCAGGACGGTTCGGTCAGGGGGCTGTCGTCGGTAGCGGTATGGATGCTGTTGATCACGGCCGCATGGAGGGCCTGCTCTGTGGCATACAGGTCTGCTGGCGCCAGCAACGGCGGCGAAGCGCGCCCGCGCCGCTCGCGCCGACGCCCGCACCCGATGCCGGCGGCGGCGGCAGATCCCCGCCAGCGCCAGCTTGCGTGCGGCCGCGCCAGCTGCGGTGCGCCCCGGCGGCCGGGGCAGTGGCGGCCGCCCGGCCGGGCGCGCGGGGGCGGGTGGCGGCACGGGCGGTGGGGGCAGGGGCATCGGCCGCATGCCCACGGTGAGTTTTGTCATCAGCTGCTCTGGAGTACCACCACCGCCAGCAGTACCGGTATTACCGGAAGCTCTTCCGCCATCGGTAGCGCTGCTCGGCAGCGCCCCTGTCGAAGGGCCACCCGACGGGGTGCCGTGCGCAACGCAGCGCTTGCGGTGCGGCCCCGCAGCCAGCGCGCTCGGCGTTGGTAGCGCTGCTCTTCAATGGCCAGCAGGGCGGTGCTGCTCTGAGCGCCAGCTCTGCACGGGCGACCAGGCCGTCCACGCGGACGCAGCCCGGCGCGCCGCGCCTGGCGACGGCGTGGTTGTCGTCAGCCGGATAGGCGCCACAGGGTGGGGCGCGCCACCGGCGCAGATTCTGCTCGCGGGGGTTGGCAGATGCATGCGCAGCGGACCCCGAGGCTGTGGTGGAGCGCAGTGCGCAAACCATCCAGGCAGCCGGCCGACCGGCGGCTTCGCTGCTCCGGCAATGCTGATGCCAGCCGCGCCATGGCGCTGGACCTCCGGCGGCAGCGACCGTGGGAGGCCGACCGCGGCACTGCCGGCAGCGGTCCTGGTAGTGTCGATCTCTCAGGCTGCTGGAGCCCCATGCCCGCCCGCCGACCAGGCTGGAGCTGCTGGGCCCGCTGTCGCTGTTGCTGTGGCTCCTGCTCTTGCTGTGGCTGCTGCTGTGGATGCTGCTGGGCTGCGCGGCTGCCTGAGCTGACCCGGCAAGCCGGGATCTTGCACGCCGCGGCGATACGCGTATGTCGCCGATGCCGCAGGCCAGCACCTGCGACAGATCACGCCACTGCCGCCGAGCGCCTGTCGGACGTGACATCTGCCGCGATGAGCTGCTTGCTGCGCAAGGGCCGCGCGACAGCGCCCCCGGTGCCGCTGCTGGTCACGCGCGTTGCAGGCGCTATCAGGGTGTCGTCAGAGCTGGAGGCGGACGCACTGGTGGCCACGGGCGCATGCGGTGGCATGCGGCCGCGTCTGCGAACAGGGCGGCATACGGCGAATGGCCGAGGGCCGGCCTGCTGGGTGCCGTGGCTGGTAGGGCTGTTGCGGCTGCTGCTGGGCTGCACCGTTGTCACGCATGGTGGAGCCGTGCTTCTGCCAAGCCGTATGGTGGCTCGGATGCTGCTGGCTGAGGGTGAGCACGCCGAGATCGTGCTCGGTATCGACACCGCGTGTCTTGTCCATCGACAGCAGCAAGCTGCCCGCCGAGCGCCGCGAGTTCGCGCGCAAGTTCGGCATCGCGGTGGCCTGCATCACCCGCATCCTGCTGGACTGTCCAAACAAAAGGGTAAGTTGCCGCTGAATTGCGATCTCAAAGTCGAGTGACATGCTGACAGCTCGTACGGTACCATTAGAGGAGACGTGCGCGTGATAGCTTGAAGCCGATTCTGTTCTGTTCCTCATGAATTTCAATCATCAGCCCAGCTGGTCCACCATGTGCATCCAAGAGCTTTCAGGGCTACGTGCCTGCATGCTGAGCTCAACATGTACATGCAGTAGTACCACGCCATGGTGACTGAACTGTCGCCGCTTTCTCTTGATCGTGAAGCGACCATGACATATAGGAAAGGTTCGTGCCCTAGCCCTTATGCCCCCGAAGGCATGAGCAGCGCGTCGGCGCGCCCCCGCTCGCCCAGCCACCGCCGCAGCGCCTCGCCAGCGCGCACAGCGCCCTCCTGCGGGACCAGGGCGTCGAAGCAGCAGTACAGCTCCAAATCCCAGTCTGCCAGGGCCAGAAGCACCCAGCGGGGGCTCGCAACCCACAGCATGCGGGACGGTGCGCGGCGTTTGAGACGACATGACGAACGCTGCCGCCGCCGCCGCCGCGCCACCACCCCCGCCGCCGTTGCTGCTGCCGCCTGCAGCCGCATGCAGCTGCTGGGCGTGGAGCGTGCAGTAGGCACGCACATATGCGCGGCTCAGCTCCTTTCTCGACCTGCGGTCCGTAAAAACGTGCGCTGCATGCGCCGCCTGCACGCCTTGCCGCCGTGACGGGAACGACGCGCAAAGTGCGACAGCGTCGCTGTCCCTGGGACGCCGCCTCCTGCCGCCGACGGGACGCCTCGATCGGCAGCCGGCCGCCGTCTGGTGGCCGCGTGCGCCACTGGTGCCGCTGCAGCACGCCAGCCTGCCGCAGCGCCTCCTCCACCGGCTCCCGCTGGTCTGTTGGTCCGGTGAGGGACGGCACGAGAGGGGAGCTTGTCACGTGAATGTATTGGCAGTACGAAAGCTCAGCATGCTGATGTCATGAGAGTGCTGAACCTTGCAAACGGCGCGTGCGGCAGCATGACCCTGTCAGCTGCAATGACATGGGGTCTGGGCCGCGGCAGACAGCGCTCGTGACAAAGGCCGCAACCTGCAGGCAGAGCACATCCTCGATAGCCGCTGGTGGCGCGCACCCGCCAGACGGTGGAAGGCGTCGCTGCCGCCTGCAGGAGCGCCAGGAAACGTCCGCTTCCCGAGTCCAGGCACGCCACATATCGTCTTGAACGCGATTACGTTGACGCCGGACATCGGGCACAAATGTCTCGCCGGCCCGGTGCGGGCACGCCGTGCACCGTATATTGATCAATATGTAAGACACTTCCGCGAACACGCATTGCAATCGGGTGCAACGCAGCCAGCGAAGGTGCGGTGGCCACTCTGCTGATCGACACCGGCGTGCTCCAGACGCATTCAGATCTGGCAACCAGGACGTTCAGGGTTACGACATCCATCACCTGAGCGCGTCGTTTGACGCCAGGAAGTTTAGCAGCAGCTGCACATCCAGCACTGACAGCGGTGCAGCGCCGCGGCCGGCCTCAAGCGCAACCACCTGGCGCCCTGCGCTGATGACGCCGTAAAGGTACTCGCTGGCCTGACGGCGGGTTGGTGAAGTGGGTATGAGGAGCGCATAGCCTGTGTTGAGGTTCAGGCGAGAGCATGAATTGATGGATGGCCGATGCGGATGGGGCTGCCCAGCGGGAGGAGGATTTCGCCGATGAAAGCCAGCGCGGTCGAGCACAAATTGGCCAGAATGGAGAATGTGTGTGCTTGGCACCTCAAGCTCTGTGCTGCCATCGCACCTGCACAGCGCCCGCCAGCGCGGCCAACGCTGCTCTCCGCTCCGCCGCGGCCAGCTGGGCCGGCTCCATCACGCCCATCATCCAGAAGGGGTCGTCGCTGAGAGCCGACAGCAGCGCCGTGAGGCTGCAATGGGAGCCAGCCAGCAGGTGGCGTGCGTCGTAGCCGGGGTTGCGCTGCAGCATGCGCTCGATGCCTGCGAGACAGCGACGGCGGTGGTTGGAGGCAGTTGCAGAGTTTTTGCTGCCGCTTGTGGTCAAGGAACAGTGCTGCAAGGTGCATTCAACCTCAGCATTGACTTGACCGTCCACCTGGGAATGCATGAATTGGCTGGGGCCTGCCAGTACAAGCGTTTGGAGGTCGCGCCTGATAACTGGAGGTCGCGCCTAATAATAGACAGCAGCGAGCGTTGCGAAGCCAGGGCCCGCTCACCGCCTGTGACCAGCACCAGCAGGTGCTGGTGCAGCATGTGCAGCTGCATGCGCAGCGCCGCGACGGGCTCGGCCCGCGATGAGGCGGCTACTAAGTACAAGTGGCCGCGCACGAGGAAGACGATGTCCAGAGGCCCCGAGGTTATTGGCGCACGCCGTCGCCTGGTCGCCCACCACGCTGACCACAGCCTGAATCAATGCCAAAAAGCCTGCCAAGGGTGTGGAGCGGCGGTATGACGGGGCTTAGGTGGTATATGAAGGACGTGGTGGCGGATGTGAGCGGTGCGGGTACCAGGTGACGCTGCCTCACGCCTCGACCGCCGCGCCTGCAGACAACTACTTGCCGGAACGCCGGATTGCGGCTGCTCCGGCGATGCGCAGCCTGTCGTTGATGTCGTCTCGTCAAATATGTCACCGGGCGGGTGTCCATATTGTCGAAAGCCTGTTCTGGCGCCAGGCGCTGGTGTTGCCGTTCCTGCTGCTGTGGGTGCGCGCGACGGGCGGCTTTGCCTCGTTGAAAACGCAGCGCATCGGCGCGCATATCACACCAAGCTGCAGGCACTGTCATGACTGCTTTGATGCGTGCAAGAGCTGCTGGCACATAGCACGCCCGTTGCCAATCACCAGACCACACCTTATCCGCCGTAGCTCCAGGCGCGACGTAGCGCAGCGCCGCATGAGAGCGGCCCTCGGCTGCCTCCACCTCCCCGACGCTGTGGCTTGCCAACGCTGCAGCCTCCACCTGTGAAGTTTCTTGCTGCTGCTGCTGCTGCTGCTGCTGCTGCTGCTGCTGCTGCTGCTGCTGCTGCTGCTGCTGCTGCTCAGGCTGCTTCTCAGGCGGATCCGGCAACCGGCGTGGACCGTCAACAGCGTTACAGCTTCACTGACACCGTTGTGTTCGGCGACCTTCACTGGCATCTCGCCTCGACGATGTGCTCGGCCCGACGCTCGGCCTGCTCATCGGCGCTGGCGGCCCCCTGGGTCTCGAGCTGGCTGTCAGAGGCCTGGCTGCCGAAGCTGATGCTGCTGCGTGGCGCTCGTGCGCCGGTCCCCACCGCTCCTGATCGCGCGGCTTCAGCTGCGCTGCTGCTGGTGCTGCTGCCGCCACCCGCTCAACGCGGATGGCGGATGGTTTGGGTCCGGGCGAGGCCGTAGGGCGGGCGCGAGCTGCTGCAGGAGCGGTGCAGGCTCAATCGGCGGCACATCGCCGTTGGGCCTCCTGCTGGCGCCGAAGGTCGTGCCTGCACATCCTCTGCTGCGGCCGCATCCAATCCGGAAGGCCCCTCCACAACCAGTTCCGCTGCAGGGATATCAGTACTTTTTGATGCTTCCACGCGCTGCTGCAGGTCTGCTCGCTGATCGCGTCCGACGCACCAGCCTCGGCGGTCGTGGGCGCATTGCCCGGCGTAGCAACGAGCGGAGGAGGCAGCAAGTGAACGCTCCTTTCAAATCAGCAGGGCTGCGTGATCCCTTCAACGCCTTCGTCTGCGATGACGATACGCTGGAGTTGATCCGCGCCGCAGCCAACGATATGGGCTGGCCGATCGAAAAATGTAACGGAGGCTGCGCATGCTCGCTGTCAGGTCGTCAGCATGCCCGTCGGTGCCTTCAATTTGTCCAACATTGTAATTGGGTGACCCGATCAACGTATTCGCGCGTGACCGGGTATGCAGCAGAGAAGAGAGAGCACAGCAGCGTATGTTTTGGATAATCCGACTGCGCAAAGATGACATGGCCCTAACAAGCAACGACCGTGCTTTGTCACCCAGTCGACATCACTTTAACCATCCCAGCAAAAGTATAGGCAAGATGATATACAGGAACAAGTATATTATTTTGCTGGCCCAAATAGTTGCGTCTTTCCGGATCCATCTTCGGCAGCTTACTTGTATATCACTTTCGGGTGCAGTATCTTGTTAAACTGCAGGAGCACCGTAATCGTTTGGCTCGGAACTATATCCTTTCTGCGTGGCCGGTGGGATCCGCGATACCTCCACCGCGCGGCGCTGCGTGCCTGAGGCTCGGACACGCGCTGCGCAGCAGCGACCGCGGCCCTGCGAGCGCAAGCAGCCTGCCGCCATGTACACGCGCGCTGGCCAGGCGCACGAGACGCCGTCCATCATACCAGACGGCGGCCCCGCGGGCGTGACCGCCGGGCGCTCGTCAGAAGTGAACGCTGTGCGCCCGGTCGGCGACCCCCGCCGAGGCGCCTCGTTGATGACGTCTTCACGATGAGCACACGGGGCATGGCCCCGCCTGTTCGGGTATCCGCAAGATGGTCGAATTCGACGTCACGCAGGGGCGCTACCAGCTTCAGATCGTACCGCAGCGCGCTCGCATCGATCCACGCGATGGCGGTGCTGCCGCTGTTGAGCCAAATCCAGCACATCACTATCCTAAACGCATAAGCATGCACGATTCGCTGCCCCTTGCCCCCAGTTATATGAGACACGAGACCCTGGCGCGCAGCGTAGCATCGTGCGCCGCCACTACGCTCCAAATGCGACCTACCAGAACAATGTGCGGCCCCAGGCCCTCCGTTACCGGTATTCAGCGGTCTCATCCAGAGGATGATACCTTGCAGTCGTTGACGTGCCTGAATCCGCGCGCTGGTGGTGACGATGTCCTAGCCAGACGCGGTATTGCGCGTCCCCACTTCGACCCCCATTCCATGCCCAGAGCAGCAGTGTCGGGCGCCGAGGCCATATTGCGGCGCTTGACATATTGCCGGCGATCCTCGGCCTCGGGTTCAACGCGCGGGTCGATGTAGCCACCCCAATAATACCAAGGCCACCGTAGAAATCGCCTTCGGTGATGTCGGTCATGTACGGGGTCAGGTCCTTTGCGCGAGCCATGTCGTGGTCTTTTCCCAGTGGCATCAGCCAAGGGCCACGGTGCTGTTTTCAGCGCCTCATGATGCGCGTCACCCCCATCATGTCCAGCGAAGCGAAGCCGCTGCCCGCGCCCGCCGTCCACTCTCGATGGACCCTCCATCCACCCATCTCACCCAACCACACTGCCACTGCATGCGCATCAGTTACGGCCGCCGGTGGAGCTTTGGGTGCCGGTGGCGGCGTTGACGATCTGCCCGGGCGTGTCGAAGGGCGCACTTTGCGTATATGCAGGCAAAGATCTTTTTCCATCATGTGGATCACGACGCACCGCATCGTCGTCGCGCCGGGTTATGAGCCGAAATGGCAGGTGCTGCCGATTCCGGCGGCCCAAAGACGGCTGATGGTGACGTTCGAACCGCTCTGAGCTTGCACAGAGCGGTCGCCGAGATGCGCCAGTAGAGCGCGTGCACTTCCTGATGCCCTCCCATGCTTTGCCCGCCCTCGCTGCTTGCTGGTTGGAAAAAGATATTCGCCTACTGTGCGGATGGATTGGATTTCAGCATCTCCTAGGTGATGGCCGATCAGAAGGGTGCCGAGCCTGGAGCGCTTGAATCACACCACGCCGCCAGCAGGGGTTGAAGCCATCCGCCTGTGCGCCGGTGCAACCCAGGGGCGGACGCATCCGCGAGCTCACCCGCGCCGACTCGGCTTGGCCCTCCCGCCGATCGCACTCGCAGACGTGTTCCAGCGACCCCGGAGATGCTGGGCTACACCACGGTGCGCCGGCGCGGTCAGCCGCGCGCCGCACGCACCCGCTCGCACGGGGGCATGAGCAGCGTGTCCGACAACGAGGTGCTGGAGAAGCGCGCACTGATGCTGCCGCAGGAGCTCAAGGCGATGGGGCCGGAGAAGCAGGTGATCCTGTACGAGGGACTGGCCCATCCGGTGCTGTGCCGCAAGATCCGGTACTACAAGGATGGCTACTTCACCAGGCGGCTCATGCCGAAGGTCATCACGCCGCTCAACCTGTCAGGAACAAGCGCACGCAACGGCGTCGGCAGCGTCATGACCTGCATTGCTGCATGCCCGCGCCTTGTGCCCGCTCATCGCTCCCCCTGCAGCTGCCTGTCCTGACGCGCCTGGCCCTGGACAAGGGGAGCCTGGCCATCCTGCACCACCAGGACGTGTGGCTCGACAAGGTGAGGAGGGGGGGGTTGGTGGATGTGATGAGGGTGCATGGGGCGGAGCGGGGAGGAGGGTGTGGGGTCTGGGGGGCGGCTTCGAGGGCATATTTGACCGACTTTTCGGTACCCACCGCGTTGATCCGCGACGCCATCGCATCGGTATCTTCGGTCAGATAGGTGCTGTTGACCCAGTTCACCTGGCTCGCCTCGACCGTATAGTCGAACAGATCCTTTTCGACCGACGCGATGAAGGCGTCGGCATCGGCGGCGGTGGGGGCCGCTTGCGCAAGGGCTGGGGTCGCCACCGCCAGCGACCATGGCCGGCTCCCCGCCGCTGGACGACCCTCGGCCGCCAGCCGCAGCGCCCGCGACGTGCCGAGGAAGGAGAGCAGTCCGAGGAGCACGAGGAGAGTCGCGGGAGCGCTTCGGGGAGCAGGGGCGGCGGGGCGGTCGGAAGGTCGGCGGCAAGGGGGCGAGGACAGCGGGCTGAGTCGGACGCCGCATGAGCGAGAATCCGATCCCGCAGCTTGATGTGGCAGGCACCCTGCACCTTCTGTTTGCGCAACTTTGTCCCAATTTCTGAAACAATAAAAACATCATATCGTATTTTTCATCGCTTTCTGGACGTTATCTAAACGTCGTGAACAGCCAAGCTACGAATCGGTTTGACCAGAACGGGTACCATGCGCCGCTGTGGGCACGATATGTCGTTTGAGACACGACCAAGGCTGTCGTGGTTGAGTTACCATTGTGGCCTGCATGTGCAAAGAGAAGATCTTCTTGAAACCTGTTGCAGTTTCGATGTAATTGCGCCGCTCAGCCGGCTGCTGCTTCACGCACCGTCTGCGAACGCAGCGATCACTGCCGGCCCCGCTGCTGTATGACTGATGGCGCCTCGCCGATGCCACCAAAAGTGGATCGACCGAGCCGACCGCTGGGGACGCTGCAGCGCATTGGCCGCGCCTTGGCGACTAGAGAGCTCATGAAGCCGAGCTTGACGCCGGTGTCCTTTGCCACTACCTGCCCGATGCCGCGCACGACCCACTTTGAGGTGGTGAGCCCTTCGAGCGCGACCGGGCCGCGCGCGTGGAGGCGGCCCGTGGCGATGCCGATTTCGGCGCCAAGGCCGAATTCGCCGCCGTCGGGAACTGCGTCGAGGCGTTGGCATGATTGGCAGTGACGCGCGGACTGGCGGGATTTGGGGCGACGATGCTTTGGGTCAAAGCGGCGCACATCATTTTCGTGATCTTCCTGATGGCTGGCTTGTTCATGATGCCGCGCTTCTTTGTCTATCACCATCAATGCGCCGTCGGGTCCGACGAGGATAAAAAGTGGATCGAGCGCGAAGACCGTTTGCGCCGGATCATCCTGAACCCGTCGCTAACGATCGTCTGGCTGCTCGGGAACACGCACGCGCTGTCCACCCGCAGCAGAAACGCTCCGCCCTGCAGCACCATGGCGTAGCTTTCGCCGATGTTGGCAGCGCCGGCGCGGATGCCTTCAGTTCCCAGCCTGCAGCGCCTGCCGGCCTCGAAACGCTCCTCGAGGTGGTACTCGTGGCGCGCGCGCTGGCGCAGCCGGCAGGCCGAGTCGCGGGGCGCGCCGCGGCGAGGCGCTCGCCGGCGTGCACCTGACCGCAACGTGGTGGATGAAATGGCGTCGTCGATGTTGGGGGGGCACGGGAGTTTTCTCACATGAGCACGCCTCGCCAGTCCTGCACAACCTGTAGGTCATGCCCCATCACGGCGAGCGGACCCTGGCCAGGAGCAGAACACGCAAGCAGATCGGCAGCTATCTCACCGACGCCGACTAGGGCCTGCAGCTACGCCACCCCCGCGCCCCGATGGCGGCGTGGACCTGCTCTGCCTCGACCTGGGAGATGACAACGTGGTTCCGCGCGCGCGCGCGCGTGTGTGTGTGTGTGGTTCCCTGTGAGTGCATGTAGGCATGTGCATGCAGGCACGTGCGACTGCGCGTGAGACGCAGGGTGCCCGTCACCAGGCGTTTGCGACGGGAGGCAGCAAGCAGGCCACTGGCAGCCGCCTTGCAGCCCACTTGTCACAGGCTCTATTGCAGCAGCAGCGGCAGCAACGACCGCGGCTGCAGCGCGGCCGGCACTCCACGCCCCGCGCACCGCGTTGCAGGCGGCGGCGTAGTCCGCTTTGCGTCCGTCACGATCTTCAGCGCCTTGTCCAGGTCGCGCCTTGTCCCGTACATTGGCAGATCCGTCGGCGTGCCCAGACCGGGATCTTGGTGTTGGCTGGGGCGAGCCAGGGTGCAATAGGCGTTGCCAGGGCACCAGCCGATGTGGCGGAGGCGCGAGGGTGAACAGCCAGGGAGCAGCGACGACGTCGACATGGCAATACAGGCTGCGACACGCTGCGCCTCAAGGCTGCGAACCACAGCAGCGGCACACGCATGTTGCGTGCCGAGCCCTCTCGTTGAACCGACGGCCAACCACGTGGCCGCGTGCACCACCGCTCCTCCTGGCTTGCGCCACAGCTCGTTGCCGCCGCGCGGCGGATTTCGATTGGTATGAGCATGGATTAAGGCTTGGCAGATCCGCGATCTCGTCGCGGGGCAAACAGAGAGAGCGGACGGTCCGCGGAATTCAAGACGGTTCGGTCGATACCCCCAACCTGTCGCCTGATCCGAATTTTCGCACTTATGAGCGATACATGAATTTCAGCGATATTTCAATTCGTGTGCGCGCCGCGCGCCTTTTCGGTGATGCCATAGGCGGGCGGGTTGATGAAATCGTCGGCGCTGTTGATCCAAAGCGTCGGGACGTCGATCTTTTTAAGCAGCCCAAGCACATCAGATGGGCACACACCACACATATACTTGTGCGGCTCACACACACAAGCCCACCACCAGCATCATTTGAGGACCAGCAGCTGCAGGCCCCGCACCTTGTGCAGAGCAGCGTTGGAGCGCGCCGCCTCCTTGCCGCCCTTGAGCAGCAGCCCGTTGCCGCTGCGCAGCGCGAGCGACGCGATCTGGGGCAGCGCGTCGGGACGCGCCTCGAAGATGATCAGCAGCACGCCGATGGGCGCGGTCTGCTTTTCCAAGACCAAGCCTGGCGAAGGACAGCGGGGCAGGGGCAGGGACACAGGCATCGGCTTGGGCTTGGGGCCGCGCAGGGTCGCATGCCAGGCAGCGCCACCACTGCGTTTGGTGCAACGCCGATCGGGCACGCTGGCACCGCACCGCCGCCAGCACCGGCCACGCAGAGCGTCAGGTGAGTCGCGGAGAGCAGGACAGCGCTCGCTCGTGTGGCGATCGCCATTCTGCTGCAGCCGTCGATTCACGTGCGGCCGCTTGCCCAGCCACCATCAGGCACGGCTCTCGACATGTTGCACGAAACTCGCGGTGCCGGGCGGCGCACCGTCTGCGACCTCATGCGCGACAGCACGCGCCGAATCGGCTCGTCCTCCGCCGCGATTCGCGTGCCCTGCGCCAGCTGCGCGATCTTCTGAAGCAGCATAATCACCGCTGCAGGAGCGCGTCGTGATCTTCGACGCGCCTCCTCCAGGTGCTTTGGAGCCGAGCGAGGACGCAATCCCCGGTCGCGTCATGCTGCGCATCAGCTCGAGCAGCAGCGAGCATCAGACGGGCGCGCACGCTGCGAGACGGCGGCCGGCGCCAAAGATGCTGCTCGGCCGTTCTGAAGCAGTTGCGTCGGATTGAACGCGACAGCACAGCGCGCGGTGAGCTTGCCAGACGTTCTGCTCCATAATCGCTGCTCGTGCGCCACCAAGCTCAGCCACGCGGTGACGCCTCGCCACCCGTTCTTCTGTTGGCAATGCCTGCAGCTTTCTGCTCGCGGCCCGCGCCCGCTGCGCCATCTCGCGTGCGACTGCCATCCTACTAAGCTTGATCAATGCGATTCAGCAAGCAGCGACTTATCATGCAACGTCTGACTACGCAAGATCCCGCAAAGCCTAGACGGGCGACCGCAGAGTTGCGAGCGTCCAGTGCCGCTGGTGCCGCGGCTCACAGCGTGCATAGCGCACCCTGGGCACGGGTGTGTGCAGCACTCGGCCTCGCCAACATGATGGCAGTGGGCCCTTCAAGAAGGCATGCGAGCCCGTTAGCAGTACTCCAATGTGTTGGAGGTCTCAATGTTTTAACCTAGGTTTACCTACACCATAATTTTGCTATAAAATGATTCATTCTGATGCGCAGAGATGATACCCAGGATCAGCAAAGCGAACGGTACTATAAATACAATGGTAAGGTTCATAAAGACTGATTTTCTGTTGCTAGCCTATTCGCACGAGGGCCATCGACACTGGTGCATAACCAGTAACGAGGCATCCTCAGTGATGACATCAGTGGAAAGGCACACAAGGACATGGTGACCCAGGGATGCAGCATTGCGAAGTATGTCCTGCATTGCTCATGTCACTGGGTGGATGTACCATGCTTCATGGCGACAGGGTGGATGTTGGAGAATCCAGCCTGTGGCCCTGGCAGTCTCAAGGCACTCTCGAGCGCATCACCTCGGCATATTCAATGTCACCACATAGGACTTGTGCTTGGCTAGCACGCGCCTGCCCCGGACGCTGCTCGTTCCCCGCCTGGCCCCCGACGTTTTCAAGCTGGCCCACAACCCGTGCTGCTTGTTGCTGAAGCAGCTGCTTCTGCCGCAGTTTGCTCTGCCAGTGCGCAGCACGCGTTGTCCGTGCTGTATCAGTGCTAATACTTGATCTGTTTCCGTACGTCTTCATGTGCCGAATCGAACCGGCCGCGCAGTTTGCACGACGGTCTTGTTGATGGTGAGGTCCAGGGTGACCCGGCTGGGGCCACGCCTTCGTGATCGAATGCTTGCGTCGATCAGGTCCATCGTTACATCGCCCACCGACAGGCTGAGGTGGCCGCCGTTCAAAATAACCAGCGACGAGGTGGCTCACTCCATGCCGGCCAAACTCAACGGGCTGGCGAAAGGCGGATTTACAGCAGGCTGCAGGTGCAGCGCGGCCGACATGATGTCTGGAGGCCTCGCCGGGCTCAACGACGAAGTCAGAGATTGAGGCAGATGCGCCGGCGCCGCATGCGCGCCAGCAAAATATCCTTCAAAGACCGTCCCATCCGGCTTCACAACTTCGACGTAACTGCGCGGATACAAGCTGAACTTGAATATGAAGGTCGCGTCGATCTGAACCCAGTCGTCTTCGCTGGGCTTGTTAGCGACAAGAGCCTGCGTGCGCGCAATGCTCGCTCAACAACGGCCGCCAAACGCTGCCCCCTGTGTCGGCCATCTAGGCGTGGCGCAGCCGCGACACAGTTGCGCAGACAGCAACACCGCCGGCGCCCCGCCGCGCGAGCTCCAGGAGCTCGCGGCTGCGCAGCAGCTGCTTGCCCGCCACATGGCCGACGTCGCAGACGCGGGCAGCCGCGGCAGCAGCCAGCGCAGCAGCAGCACGGCGGGCGACAGGGGCGGCCTGGGAGGCTACGGTAGCGGCGGCGGCAGCGGCGGTGGCGGCGGCGAGTCGCGCACACCGCGAGCGGAGCCGCTGCTGTCCCAGGTGGAGGTGCTGGTGAATGAGCACCGCCTGGCCCTGCTGGAACGGAGCGGCTGCGCGGCCAGCTGGGCGCGGCGGGCGAGGCGCTGGCGCAGGCTCGCGTGAAGGAGGACCGGCTGATCGCGCTGGAGCAGAGAGGTGCGGGCGCTGCCTATTTCGTTGGCTGGTGACGCGCTGTTGATGGCGGTGAGCCGGGACGGCTACGCGAACGCGAGCCTGGCGCGCTTTGTCCCGCGCACCGTGACCGACAGTTCGCGCTGTCACGCTTCAGGAATGGACGCTCGGACGCTCGGCATCGAGGCCGGCCGCGCTATGAAACCACCGATGTGCGCGCGCCGTCACTGGGGATCACCCGCAATTGTCGTGCCTTTGCCGGCGCGCAATCGGCGCGAATTACGAAATCGGCGAAAAAGCAGGCGGTGCCTGCGGCGCCGCGTCTGGCGCGGTGAGAGGGCCGCAATCGGCATTGTCATCACTGCGGTATAGGTATTAAAATCGGTCGTGTTTTGTCAAATAAGCTAGCATCTGGTCATCATTGTAGTTAATGTTGCCCTGGCCGCAGGAGAATAAAAGGCCGGAAGTGATCAATGCGATAGCCGCGAAGAGCCGGCCATGGGGCAGCAACAAGGACCAAGGGCCGGCAGCAAGGCGAAAGAGCGGCCACGGCACGGAGCCGCGGCAGCAGCATCAGACCCGAGCAGCGCCACCCCCTCGCCGCCTGCTCGGCGGCACGGCGCCACCAAGAGTTCAGCAGCATCCGCCTGCGCGCAGCCGGATCCCGCACGCAGCAACACACGCAGCGCCGGCCGCGGGTACTCGGGGCAGCGGAAGCGGTAACGGCAGCCTGGCGGCAGGGAACAGCAGCGCGCGAGCTCCGCCAGCGGGCAGCGGCACCCGACGCCGCACAAGCCGCGCCCCAAATCGACGGCCTTGCTGCAGAGGCGTCCCGGGCATCATCCTCCGCCGCCGGTGACGCGTTCTGCCGCGTTGACGCTGTCGGTTCCGCGGGCAGCATCGGCAGCTGGGCCGAGCGGGGGCCGTCGCGCGGCAGCGTCAAGGCGGAATCCAGCAGGGGCTCTGCTGGTGCCCAGCGCCCGGCCAGGTCCGGGGCTGGGCCGGCTCCCCGTACCCCAGGGCGCACGGCTGCGGACGTGGCGGCGGCGGCGCACACCGCGGCGTCGGACAGCTCCCGGGGCGGTGGCGTGCGCGGCCGTGGTGGCGCGGACAGCAGGGGTGCGGAGCGGGGGCTCGGGGCCGAGTCGTCCGAGTCCGGCCTGTCCTCTGCGCACGGCAGCCGTCCGGCGTCGCGGGCGGCGCAGCAGCAGCCGCCGCGCGTGCAGCGGCGCCCCTGGTTGCAGACGGGCACCAATTCGTCGGCGCCAAAGGCCGCCGCGACCCCGACAGCGACACACACCCGTCCACCGCTGCGACAGCACACGCCCTCGCACTGGAGCAGCCGCACGGCGCGCGCGCGTCAAGCCGCGCGCCGCGCGAGGCGGACGCCGCGGCGTTTGAGAGCGTAGACATTCGAGGGACCACGCTGACGAAGGCCGCCGTCGCGCCGCCCGCGCGTCAGCACGATTGCCAGACCGCCTGCCATGCCGAGCGCCTCCTTGGCCGGTGCCAGTTTACAGCAATTTGCGGGGCGTCCCAAGCGGCGAAGCCGCGCTTTTGCGAGAAACTCCGCGGGCGAAACCAGCGATTCGGCGG
>NNCB01000431.1:0-17895 GCA_002317545.1 Scenedesmus quadricauda | reverse complement strand
CCCCGCCTGTCTCCACGTCAGACGGCAACGGCGCCGACTCGACCGCCGCGGCCGCGGACTCGATCAGCAGCACCAGCAGCAGCAGCCTGCGCAGCAGCAGGCCCAACGCCAGAACGGCAACGGCGCGGAAGCCGCGCGCCTTCTCGGTCGCGACAGCGGCGGTGCATGGTGGTGAGACGCAGGCGCGGCGTCGCGCGCCAGGGCGTGATCGACGCGTGACGACGCCGATCGTCCAGCACCAGCACAAGAGCGTCGGCACCGCCGGCGGCTCGCGTTCGAGGACGGCATCCGCAAAGTTCGAGATCATGCGGCTCGTCTGCCGCCGCTCCGTTGCATGTGCGCCAGACGGGCAGCGTCGGTTATGCGCTGCGACCGCCGCCCGCCAACCTGCCCTGGCGATCAGCCGGCGATGCTGAGTTTGCTACAGCGGCGATCATGCGATTTCCACGCGCGTTCGCTGGCAGGCCGATCTGCGGCCGCACGGCCCGTGCCCGCGCGGCGCGCGGCCGCGCGCCTCCCCATCACACGACGTCTTCTCATACCCTCCCCCAAAGCATAGGCTGAACCCAAATGCCCGCGAGCCGCGGAGAAGATCATGGCCTGGCTTCAGGAAAACTGCATCTATCGCGCTAGCGGCATGTTCAGCGCCATCACATGCTGCTGTCCCTGGTGGCCGTTGGCGGCCACACCGTCACCACGACCGACGCACCGTCGCCGCGCCAGCAGCCAGAGTCCGGCCAAAGCTCGGTATCGGCTGCACGTGATCGACCCCACGGACCACGCAACCTTGCAGCGCGTCGTCGTACGCGGCATTCGGGTTGTCGCTCTTCTTCTGGATGTCCTTGACCAACCGCCTACCTCCGGTGCATAGACATCCCCAAGGTGTCCGAGCTCTGCCACAAGGCGGGCGCGATCGTGTGCGTGGACAGCACGATTGCGACGCCCTGCAACCAGCAGGCGATCGCGCTGGGCGCGGACCTGGTCATCCACTCCGCCACAAAGTGAGCGCCGGGAGTGGCGGAGGGGCGTCAGCGGCGGCGGCGGGGCTTTCTGGCGGTCGTGACGGGATTTGCGGCAGGAGCAGCAGGAGCAGCAGGAGCGGCGGGCAGTCTAGCGGGGGTTCGGCAGGCAGCTGTGCGGCGCTGGAGGGATTCACCGAGCAGTCATCCGGTTCCCAGGCCGCAGCCAGTACCAGCAGGAGCAGTTCGATGTGGTGCTGCTCTGAAGCGGTGGTGGGCGGTTCGTCATTCCTGGTTCGAAAAGCCAGGCGCGTTTTTCCGGCCACCAACCACCAACCACCAATCGCTCCCTCCACGCGTCACACTTCCAGGTACCTTGCCGGCCACAACGACGTGCTGGCGGGGTCCATCGCGGGGCGCGCTGACCTGGTGGAGACCGTGCGCCAGGCGCACACGTGCTGGGCGGCGTGATCGACCCCCACGCGGCCTACCTGGTGCTGAGGGGCATGAAGACCCTGGACCTGCGCGTGGAGCGGCAGGTGCGGGTGTGGGGGTTTGTGTGAGATGTATGTGTGTGTGAGTGTACGTAAGTGTGGGGGGGGCATGTATGCGTGGGGGATGGTGCCGACGCGAATGGGTGCTGCAGCTCGCAGTCGGCGTTTGGGGCTTATTTTGCTGGCGAGCACGGGGCTGCTGGGGAGGACGCGGGCTGCAGGCACGGGCGTGCCCTGCACGGGACTGGGGGGGATGTTTCCGGCCATGCGACTGGAAGGGGCGAGGGTGCAGCTGCCGACCTGGGCTGCTCAGGTCGCGCTTCGTGCAGGCTGAGCCGTCAGGCCACAGATTGGTGGGGGTTTCATACGCCCTCTACAACCTCCCAGCAAACCGCATAGCGGCTCTGTCTCACCAGTTCGTCCGGCACATCCTTGCCATCCCTCCTGCTCCTTCAGTCAAGAGCGCCCTGGAGCTGGCGCGACGCCTGGAGGCGCACCCCAAGATCGCGCGCGTCCACGACCCTGGGCTGCCCTCCCACCCCGACCATGAGATTGCGCTGGCCAGATGAGCGGCGTGGCGTGAAGTCGCTGCTCGACCGCAATGAGATGGAGTTCGCCGCCGCAGCGGTGCGTTATTCCGACAGCCCGAATGCACTGGAAGGCGGGGACCTGGGCTGGCGATGCGTGCGGCTCAATCCCCCAAGCGCCGAACTCCCCCTACGATGGCTGTGGGACGCTGCGTCGTCGGCTAAGACGTCCGAGCAGCGTCAGCAGCGTTCGACAGCTCGCGAGCTGCCGGAGGCCGACGAGGCGAGGAGCTGACCGGTTTACCGTTCGGGTACGCTGGATGGTATGTGCCCGGCCGCACCGACAGGTCGACGGGCGAGCTGTGGCGCACGGCGGCGTTCATGCGACGCGCGTTCGGCTGCCGCCATCGCGCCGTCGCTGGGCGGCGTGGAAACACTGATCGAGCAGCCGCGATCATGACCCACTGGGCCGGTGAGAACCGGGTGCGGTGGGGCACGCGCGATCGGATGCTGGGATGTCGGGGTGTCAAGCGGGTCGGTGATCACTAGTTGCTGAGTCTTGATGCGCGTCGCGGCCTTGCGCGTCTGGTTGGAGTGGTCGTGATTGGCGTCCGCGGAGGGAGCGTTGGTCCGGCGCAGCTGGGCGATCGATCGCGAGACGAGCGACTTCGACCAGCTTTCGCCGTGGCCGAAGCGTTCCGCGAGTTGTGCGTGGGACCAGCCTCTGCCGATGCAGCCGAGCCACTGGCAGTGCGTTCCGGCTGCGCACAGCAGGCATGCCGATCGTGCCGCGCCACCCACGCCGATTTGTTCCGCTGCCAGGGGCCCGAGGCGCGCGCCAAGATCGGCATCAAGGACTCCCTCGTCCGCTTCAGCGTGGGCGTCGAGGCCATGAGGACATCTGGGCGGACGTGGAGCAGGCGCTCGACTCAGTTCGGACGCGACCTGGGATGATCTGATCCGCCCGTCGCGGGCGGATGAGTGGCGCCTGGACCGCCGGCCTTGGGAAGCCTCTGCGGCCGGCCTAGTGAGCGGCTCCCGCTTTTAACGTTCGTGCCATTGAGGCAAAGCGCTGGGAGCGGGCCACTTGCCGTTCTGACTGGCCGCTGTGCAGCGCCACCGCGATGCGCCGTGGTAGCGACGCCGACATCACGTCTGCGTCCATTTTTGTACGCATGGGGGGGCCGCACGCACGCGAGGTTGCTTCCCCGGCGGTGAATGCTCCGCCGCCTGGTGCGCTGCCATTTGTCTTTGGCTTGCCCACGGCAATATCCTCGGCGCCGGCCTCGAACTGTTGATGGCGGCCGATATCAAGGTTGTCACGCGCGACGCGAGGCTCGAGGCCCGCCGCCCCAGAGCTCCACGAACGCTAGCCTTTGCCGTGCGGCGACACGCTCGGCAGCGTCGCAGCATGCTAGGGCGCATGATACTGGGGAGGGGTGCGATTGGGAGCCTCGAGAGCCCCTTGGCAATCCGGCGAGTGCGCCAGACGCTCAATGGGTCCGCCATAGCGTCCACATTGATGGCCCCGGAACTTCCGCACCCCCCGCGCCGCCGCGATCTCGCGCGGCACCGCCGCTGGTGGCGGCCCAGCGTTGTTCGTAATAATTGTCGGGCCGCCCGAATTTGACGATGTTGCGAAGCCCCGCCAGCACATCGGTCGAAGTTTCGAAACTGCCCGGCAATTCGCGCACGCTGCCGTTGACGGTGCGTTCCAGTTCCGCCTGCGACACGCCCTTGTCGGTCAGGAAGCTTTTGAGGTCGCAGTCTGCAGCACGCGGCTCTGTTTTCGTGCTGCTGTCTTTCATTGAGTTGTAAAAAGTGGATTTGTTCTTTGAGCTCATCCCGGAAGGAAGATCGTTCGTCCAATGGGTGTGAATAGGTCGCCATCTGCACCGAACACGTTTTGGCATATGTAGTGCTAGTCCGGTCACAGGTCTGTCAGTCAGCTGCTCTTGCCGCAACGTAGGTTGCCTGGGTCTTTCAAGGCCCCTGCTGGCTACCGGCAGGGCATAATGTCACTGCGTTATGTAGCGGCTGCGGCATGGTAACAGCATTGCCATCTGATCAGCCTGCCGGGCGGTCGGTCTCTGCACCCTGGATGATACCATGGCGCTGGCCTCAGTTTGTTTTGCAGCTGCATTTGCTATGCAAAGAACTGGTGCACACGCCAGAGTTCAGCACAGGGAAAACACTTTTTTCACTGCTGATTATGAAATCTGGATTGTAAGGCGCTCGGGCTCTGACCACTTCAAGACCAACGACATGGAGCGGGCCATTAGCAACCTGGAAGAGTTTATTAAGATTGCGAATACCACAATCATGCTGTAATATGCCTCACTCGTGGGCGCGCGCGCCGCTGCGCCTGACGTGCTGCTTGTCTTTGACTGCGGCGCCTCGCTGCCCGCGCACAGCCAGGTCCTTGCGCTCAGCTCGGCCCTCCTACACGACGTGCTGGTTTCAGGCGAGGCGGTGTCATCTGACGCCACCAAAGGCGGCGCTTTTCTGCTGCGGGTTCTTGGTGATGCTGTCGCAATTGGGAGTGGTGAAGAGCGTTGACGAACGTACACCCACCACGGCGCCCGTGGCCAAGAAGCGATCAGCGGTCCCACTGCCGGCTGCATCGAGTCATCGAGCACTCCTGTCCGAAGAGCATCACCTTCGCACTGTGGCAGTTATCAGCAATGCGCGAGGCACCGCCTCGCCCCACCATGCGCTTTCCATCGCTTCTGCCCTCCTTCCCAGATACCGCACTTCTTGTACCCCTGTTCCAGACAGCCAGGCGGCTGCCTCACCCTGCCAAGGCCGATCTCCGAACTGCTGCTCGCCGACAAATGGGACCTGCACCGCCGCCAAGACGCGGCCGAGCGCTGCATACGAAGCCATGTCAGGTACACGCCGCGCGCGATCAAGGCGAGCCGCTGGTGCTCAAGAGCTGCCTGGGCAGCTGAACTGGCTGGGCCTCGCCAGCAGGACCGGCCTGAAGGGGCTGTTTGAGTTGCTGTCAGACAGCATCGCGCCGCTGCACGACGTGCGTGCAAATGGGCGGCCGTTCACGTGGATGGTCGGTGGAGGTCGGAGCGGCGCTGAGGGATAGAGGAACTGGGGCGCGCTGATGCGTGCGCCCTGCTGGCGAAGCTGCTGCTGAGGTGCACGCGCTTCATCCTGCTGGGCGATCCGGCCAAGGCGGCATGCAGGCAGCCAGGCCGGGCGTCGTGGCTACCCGTAACGTGGTTGGCCCCCTTCGGGCTGGCTAGTCAATGCAGTTTGTCGCCGACCTTTTGATGAGGTCGTGTGCTTATCAGGCGGGTGTCGAGTGCTGCGGGCCCGTGCAGGACAGTAATGAGCCTGCAGATCAGGAAACATGCGATGCCAGGAGCATGTCGTATGTCATGACCTTGTCACAGGGCCTGATCACCGCTGATACGTTCGGCGCGAGGCTCCTATGGTTGACGCCGCCTCATACTAGTAAAAAACTTACACAAGACTGTCCAAAAATTTGAGCAAAATACATACGGTCGTTTATTGCTACACCTGAGAAGCGATATGCTTCATCTTAAACGGCTCTGCTGAGGTGCTCCAGCACCTGAAACGACTGTAAGTACGGCGGCCACCCATCATCTGCGTCGGCAAATGGCTCGGCAGGCCGCGGCATGACATCGCGTGCCTCGGCGAACATGGCCTGAAGCGGTCCGTAAAAGTCCGCGGCGCGTTCCGACATTTTGGCTTCGTGGCGCCCGCCCGCCTCATCGAGATAGATCACGTCGTCGGCAAAATTGCCCGGAGACTCTTCGATCTTCACGCCATAACGATTGATCTCGGCCCAGACGTGCGGCTGGAACCAGTGCACCCAGGTACCGCCCAGATCATTCGGCTTTCCATTGAATTCGGCCGTATAGGTGCGACCGCCGATCCGGTCACGCGCCTCGAGAACCAACACCCTGTAACCATGATGCTTGAGTCACGGGCAGGCCGGCAAGGGTCTGAGGGCGCCGCAGTTTGCATGTGGATGTCCCCACGCTTGGGCCCGCAGCAGTGGCGCATTTTGTGCGGTGTCAGCAACCACTATCGCCACAACCACCATCGCCACCTGTCCTGATCCGTCATCCCCTCTGTCAGGTGACGTACCTACCTGTGGAGCACATGCGCGGCATGGCGCGCGTGCTGGTGCGTTTTCCTGGGATCCATGCGCGGCGCACGCCTTGGCACGGGGCGCTGGAAGGTTCGGCAGGCGGTGTTTGAAGTTTGGGGCGTTGTTGCTGCGGCCGCAACGCTTGGCAATGCTCTGCCAGGCAGCTGCAGCTTGCGCATGCGCCACACATGCCGACGCCTGCAAGCGACAGACTTGTCAAGTGCAGCACCTGCAACTTTGCCGCATGCCTTGCTAGGCAAGCTTTTGTCCGCACCTGTCGGCGGGGCACCTCACCAGGCCCCCTTACGCTGAATATCGGCCTGCGCTGGGACTATGAGCGCACGCCGGCATTCCTGAATTATCAGCATGACCCGGCGATCGCCGAGTTCGTTGCTGGTCGGGCGTCGTATACCGGGCCCAAGGCAGCCCCTTTTGTGAGCAACGCCAATTACGACTCGACGATTATATTTCGACCGGCAGCGAGCGCAAAGCCTTCAAGGGCGCATGGCAGCCGCGGCTCGGCTTCACTTATGCGCTCGATGAGGAAAAGCGCTTTGCGATCTTCGGCGGCTATGGCCGTTCGTATGACCGCACACAGTTCGATTTCATCCAACAGGAACTGGCGCAGGGACTTTATGCCAACCGGGTCTTCAACTTCAACAAGGCAACCTGCACGGCTGATCCCACCGAGCAGGCTGCAGGATGCATTCATCGTGATATGAGAATTTCGACCAGATCGATGCCGATATCATCATTTGCCTTGCGATCATCACCTGCCCGTGCGCGCTCGGACTCGCAGTGCCCGCGGCGCAGATCGTCGCGGCGGGCGAACTGATGCGCGCCGCGGGTGCTGATCAAGGACGGGTCGGCGCTCGAACGGCTCGCCGAAGTCGACCGCGCGTTCGTCGACAAGACGGGGACCTGCCGAGGGCGATACCGAAGTGTTCTCGAAGAGCCCGGCGGTGCCAAATATATGATCGCGGTCTGATCTGGAGCTGCGTGCGGTCAACGGTGCTGGCATTGAGGTGTCGGCCGACGTCGGCGTTTGGGCGGCTGAACAAACAAGCAGACTGGAGGTGGCATTGGCACGACAAGCCATCTGTTCGGCGACCTCATCACTGTGGTTGCCTTGCTAGCACTGTCCTCATAGCCATTACAACTTGTCATGACCACAACAGCCAGCGACTCACCATCGTCACGACCCCCGCCACACAGGTCCGGCGCCTCATCTACTTCTACCGGCTGCCCTCTACGCTCCTGGGCGCCAACTTGTTCCGCCGCAACGCCCGCGGGCCCCTATGGCTCACGCTCTGGTGGTTCTGGTATCGAGCGCGCGTCATGATACCAAAATTCTTGAAGATCAACGCCACGACAGCGGCTCGTCGGGCTGCAGCTGTTGATGTCAGAGCTTGACTGCTTCGACGCCTATCGCAAGCGCGAGGCGGAGGTCGCTGCGGACGCCGGCGGCGGCGGCAACGGGGTCAGCAGCGGGACCAGCGGCTGTCGGCGCAGTCGCGGGCGCGCCGGCCAAAGCGCCGCTGCCGTTCTACCTTTGCGGCTCCGCCCTGAGCGCCGCTGACGTGTCGCTCGCGACGCTGGCGGGACCGCTGGTGCAGCTTGCCGCCCGGGTGCGACGCCGGCCGCTACTACCTGCCGCCGCCCGCGCAGCTGCCGAGACCCACTGCGTGACGCAGTTCCGGCGATGATAGGCTGCCCACGTGCCAGTAATAATGGGTGAGAGGACGCAAGCGGGATCGGTTTGGTCGCGGGCATCGCGGCGTTGGGGTGGGGATCGACATTCCCCTCCTCCCAAAGGGAGAGGGCGGCGTGGTAGTAGTTGAAATACAGCCTGAGCCCGGGTTGTGCCAGGCCTGTCTATACAATGGCATAGGCTTGGCCAAGCTCGACTGTGTTTGGGAACTCGAGTTTGCTTGTGACGCTTAAATCATGTTTGCCTGCTGCTGACATGAACATCTTGTGCCTTGGACAGCTCGCGATCATCGGCCATTGGTGACTTGCCGCGCAGCGCTTGCCTTTGTTTGGCATCAGTGCAAAAAGGCTCCGCACCTCGGCACGGTACCATTCCCTGCAACACCCGATACTGCTTGCACCGGCCTCACCCACCTGCCGCTCTTTAATCGTGTCCCAGCCGTGGTTGGAGGTAAGCTGATCGGTAGCATCCGGCACCAGGGTTACCTGTGCCGGTTTATTGTCCAGTACCAGCTGTACGAATTTATCTTGTCTTTAGGATTACCTTCTAGGATGTACCTTCAGCATCAACAGCCTCCTGTACTCGAATGCTGCTGATTTAACTCGCCAGAAGCCGCTGAAAAAATGGGCGCGAGTATTTTTGTGCATCCCTGGGAAATGATGGGTGAGCAGGATATGGCACGCTATTGGCTCCCATGGCTGGTAGGTATGCCGGCAGTTCCTGCGGAGCGGTTCAGTGATCTATGAATGGTTTGAAGAATTTCTGATTAAAATGCCTGTTGCCCATGGGGGGGCGATCTAGGCATCACAGCAAGCCTTCAGTGAGTACTAGCTCCATGGAGGCTGGCACTGGTGCGGCACACCCAGCGCGCCGAGCTGTGGGTCCAAAGAACCTGACATTGGCAGTCCTCGACATTGTTGGGAGCCATGAGGATGAGCGCGATTTGCGCAACATGGCCCGGCCCCTTGCTGCGCTCCCCCCCCCACCTGCAAGAGCAGCTTTTGACGGCGGCTGGGTCGACCATTGGCAACGAGAAATGGCCTTGCATGTCTCGCACAGCAGGCCCAAGCTTTTCAGGGTCTGTATTCCAGCCCAGTAGCGAGCCTTATTGCCACTGCATGACGTCGTCATCCGAAGCGCGCACATCTGCACAGCAAGGCTAGGGGGTGATCGGTGCGGAGGTTGCGCGCGTCGCATTTCCGGCGTGCCCGTGGTCGACGATGGACAGCTGGTGGGCATCGTCACCGGGCGCGACATGCGCTTCGAGAAGAAGCTCGATGATCCGGTGCGCAACATCATGACCCGCAAGGAGAAGCTGGTCACGGTGCGTGAGGGTGCGAGCGACGACGAAGTCATCGGCCTGCTGCACAAGCACCGCATTGACCAGGACAGATGCAGCTGCACTGAAGCCAAATTCGAGCCTCCGTGGCACGAGGCCCCCGTCAACGACCCTTAGTCAATGGTCAAATATGAGGCATTTACTAAAGTCAGCGCTAGACATGCGCTGAGTCACTTGGTTCAGGCTTTTTTTATGTAAACAGAATCTAACTCTCGCTAGACCTGAGCAGGGATAAAGGTTAGAAAAAGTTGCCCATATCCGGCAAGCGATCAAGAGGATGGCGCAGGAGCCTGATACCGTATTTGAGTTAGTCCTTCATTACAGTCATCAATGATTCGATTTATCGATGCAAATACAGACGCCTAACGCTCAAAAGTGTATCCCCCTGTTTCAGCAAACTCATGAAACAAGACAGCCGCCATACCGGTTGCGGCGCAAAAGCCGCTTCAGTCCCTCAAGAGCTGCCATCTTTTGCTCCAGTTCCTTTACCCATGGTTCACAAAACGGCTGAGGCCTGAGGCTGCTACGAGCTGCCCAAGGCCGCCGTAGAGTGCGCACCCCAGCCGTCTCGCGCAGGCCGCCCTGGACCTTACCCAGCCCCCCTCGCCAGTGGGCCGCCTCTGGACATTCTCAGGTGCTGTCATCAATGCACAGCAGCTTCAGAATCACTCCGCAATTCCACCACGTTCGAGTCGGTGCCCTGAAGGAACCGTTGCCGGCAGCGCATGTCTCGCACGCACGCGACGTCGCATCAGCGCACGCCTTGATCGCCGCGGCACTCGCCGCGTCGGCGCTGCGATACACCACATCGCGATATAGAGTTTTGCGCGAGGCTATGTTGGAAGAGAGGGGCAACGCGCTCACGCAGCACGAATTTTCACAACGAGGGTTGCCAGATCCCTGGTGCTAGTCGCGCTTGCGTTGATGCGTTTGAGCTCACCCGCTGCTTCTGTACACCTGTCGCCTCCCCAGGTGACGTACCTTCCCCTCGCGCACATCGCCGGCATGGCAGGCCTGATGGTGCGTCTATGTTTATGTTGTTCGAGGCGCGCGATGCAAGTGCTGCCAATGACCGACGCATGTTGCACTGATAGGCGCCCCCGCCTGACCAAGGGTCGCATGTGGTCGCAGGGCTGCGAGCTGCTGCTGCTGCTGCTGCTTCTTGCACTGCACCCCTACCTCTCCTGCATGTTTCGCTCCGCCACACCCGTGGCCAAGCCTCTGGCCAGACAACTCATCTCATCTCCCTTTGTGCCCTCAAACCCGATACGCACAGCGCCGCTTCACGGTGGCGTCGCCTCGCACCAAGACTGCATCCAGCAAGTCGCCATTCGCCACCCCCGTGCTAGCTGTGCACGGCGGGACGAGGCTGCCCCTCTTGTGAGTGCCCCTTGATGACGTGCCGTGCAGGTCGTGTGCGCTGGCTGCGCTGGGCGGGGCTTGTGGCTGTTTGGGATCTGCATAGCACTCCTGGACTGGCCCCGGCCAGGTGTCTACAGTTGAAAAATGGCACAGCTTCCTGGCAGGCAGACATGCTCTGCTGCGCCGCAGCAGACTTGACCGGTGCTCGCCACAGCGGAAGAGCGGCTGCTTGCAATCGCGGCCAGCCCCCTCACGCGTGCAGTGCACCAGCAGCCACCGCCGCCAGTAGCCCTCCTCACTCCCGTGCCTGTCATGACGCATGTCCCAGCCGATGAGCAGGATGCGCTGTTTCGCATCGGCCATCAGCCGTTCGAGCAGCGCATAATAGTCCGCCGCGTCGACGATCATCCGCGCCTTGTCGGCGCGTTCGATCCGCCAGCAATTGCGGCCTTCGACGACTGGAAGTCGCCAGCGCCGCCACCACGAGGCGGGCGGCGGCGAGGGCGAGGAGTAAGGGTGTCAGGCGGCGACGATACTCAGATCTGTGTCTCAGCTGGAGCTGCGGCTGTCAAACGGCATTGGCATCGAGGTGCGCTCAGCATGCGGCTTAGGGTCAAACAGCTGGAGTTCAAGTAATCGGCTACGATGAAGCGCGACAGCTCAGTTGATCACGCGCGGCAGCTACGCCTGATGTCAAAGCAGGCATGCTGCTCTCCGGCTCAACGCCGCCCTGCGACCCCAAGCAAGATCATCTACGACCGTGACTATGGCTACGACTATTTTGGGTATAAGACACTCGAAAAATGCATCCCTACTCTCAAGGTAGCCCCCCAAAGCGCTTTGCCCCTTGTCAGGCCAACACTCAAAATACCCACATTGCTGATGCGGTCGTCCACGCATCTGTCCGTCCGTAGGCCGCTCGGTAACTACCACCACGATTTGCGCAGGTGCGGCGCCTGGGCTATTCACCTGCTGCCCTCGACCCGCTGGCCGCGGACATGTTTGCCGCAACGCCCGCGGGCTCATCGGCAGGGGACTGGCGTGGCTTTCCTACCTGCTCGCGCCTCTTGCTTCCGAGGCTGCTAGGGATCAACGCCAAGACTGCGGCGCGCGGGCTGCAGCTGATGCTGTCGGAGTTTGACACTTCGACGGCCTGATGCTGCGCGAGGCGGAGGTCGCTGCAGCCTGGGACGGCGGCGGCGCAAGCCCTGGACCAACCGGCCAATGCGCCGCTGCCGTTCTACCTGTGTGGCTCAACCCTCGCGCCGCTGCGTGTCGCTCGCGACGCTGGCGGGCCGCTGGTGGAGCTGCCGCCCTGCTGCGCCGCCGGCCGCTATTACGTGCCGCCGCGCGCCGAGCTGCCGGCCCCCCTGCGCGATGTGGTGGCGGCGCTGACGGCGCGGTCCACGGGCCAGTAAGTGGTCCGGCTGTGGGACGCGCACGGGATCGCTTGATGGCCGCGGGCATCAGCGTCGGCAGCGCCGCCGCGGGTCGCAGCCGATCGAGCAAGACTGGAAGGTCGCGGCTTCGCCGGCGATCAGGTCGTTCGGATGCGTCACCGGAACCAGTTCGATGCCCTTGCCCGTCGGTTTGAACAAGGTCGTCGTCGGTTCGCCGACGGTGACGAAAATCTCGTTGCGATGTGCGCGATTCGGCGGTTTACCAGACCTAATAAACACCTCGCATTGCCTGCTGGAATTGAGCGCACCGAAGTCATCTGTCGTTTCTAACCTGCCGAGCGGTTTCGCTGATGCAGGCTGGTCCTATGGTTCTCGCGATACATCGATTTCGCCTGCTTTGTGCCGTACAACGAAGGGGCTGCGCACAACGCCCTTGCCCGGAACATGGAGCTCGCTATATAAGTTAGCTTACTAAGTATTTTGCGTCGCTAGGCAAGATGAAACGATGAACCGGCCCTCTCCGCGGACGCTCTACGACAAAATCTGGGACGCGCATGCGGTCGCGGAAGATGATGGCCTGTCAGATGCACTTGCTCGCGACTGCTGTCACCTCGCCGCAGGCTACATAAGTTACAAGGGCAATACATCCTGCTATCATTTACAGTCGTAAGGTACTGGAATACAGCTCAGCTGCCAGGGCAGACTGTAAAGATCCTCAAAATCCTGCGGCAAACGGCCTCTTTACTTCAAACTCCAAGCACCAGGCCGTCATATCACCTCGATACGATGCATAAGCGGTCGTACCGCTATGCCGGAAGTGTGCGAGGCGCACCTTTGACCACCGCTTTGACACCGTCATCGGAGCCGGCCAGCCGCGCAAAGCAGCTCTGGGCCTGCATCGCATGGGAGGACCATATGGCAAGTGCTTCAGCGTCGCATACGGCGACCCGCGCCGCGCAGACGTGCGCGTGCTGATCGCAGTGGCACCCGCCGACACCAGCACCGCCGGCTCCGACCGCCAGCACGGCAGCAGCGGCGGCGCCGGCGGCAGCAGCGACGGCAGCTGTTCAAGCGGTGACGTGGCCGGCGCACGCGTGGTCTGTGAGAACCCTGCGCACGCTATCTGCTGGAGGAGGCCGCGCATGGGCGCGTGCCGCGCTGCATGAGCACTGGTCTAGTGGCACCGCCAGGGTGAGGCCCGGGCGGGCGGGTTGACGGCGTGAAGATCGACGCATGTGTTCATGCGCCGCTGCTCGCGCGCCGACGACCTTGCGATGCCACTACTCAGCACCCGCCTGGTGACAACGGCCCTGCGCATGCGCACGTGATCGGCCACGAGATCATCCACGGCTTCGACGACCAGTGGCGCAAGTCCGACGGCGAGGCGTGCTGCGCGATGGTGGACGGCGGAGGTGCGCGAAGTTCGAGGCGCAGGCGGAGGCGGCGGCGCTGCTAATGGCCTCGCTGTACTGCGGCGACGGCTCCGCCGCGCTAGCTGGCGCCAGCCAGCCGCAGCTGCTGCAGGTGGGCGGCCCTGTCAGAGGCCATGTGTGAGAGTCTGACAGGGCGATGTGGCTACCAATTCTGGCCATGAAGATGGCGCCCGCGCCATACCAGGCTGAAGCTGGCCACACCGGGACACGGGTGGGTGGGTGAAGGGCAGCCCAAGCTCGGTCACGCCTCGCCGCAGGGCTGCGCTGCGCATCTGCGAGCAACGCAGTTACCCTGGGCCGCCCACGCGCCACCGTCCAGCCCACATGTCGCCAGATCTTCATCTTCTGAGCCCCCGTTGCGGCCGCAGTCTCCACGGCCTCGGATGTACGCCCAGCGCTGATGTGTCCGATGACTCCGTCCATGGCCGCAGTCACACACTCCGACCGGCACCCCAAAGTCAATCACTTACACCCCCGTCATCACACCCAACACCCCTAAACAGGTACTGCAGCTCGCGGACCGCTTCGGCGCACCCCGCGCCGCCGCCGCCGCGTGCCGACTGCTGTCGCCACGCCCCCCTCCTCCCTGGACTGGTCCGCTGTCTCCGCGCCTACCGCCTGCCGGCTGCGCTGCGGGAGTCCCCGACTTTGCCGCCGTCATGGACGGGTGCGGATCGCATGATGGCGCGGCTCGGCGACCGGAGGCTGTCCTGGGGGACGAGGAAGCAGGCGGATGCTGGCGGCGCTGCCGTTCGAGCCGTAGTGGAGCTGCTGACAACGACGGGACGAGGGCGGCCAGCGAAAACAGCTGCTACTGTGAGCGATTTGATCGGCAAAATGAGTGAAGAGCGCGCGGCGGGCATCGAGGGCGAGGAGACGCGCAACTTCGCGACCTATAACCCGCAGGTGGCGCGCGACGAGATGTTCCAGCTCGGCCGGCACCAGCTCACCAAGCCCGGCGAAGCCGGCCCGAATGGCGAGGCGCGCGGCATCATCACGCCCGTCCGCTCGACCTCGGCGCTGGTTCTGCTCGACGAACATCAACGCGGCGGCACTCCCCGCCAGCGCGCTGCGCTCGCCGCATGCCTGCGCCTCCCACACCTCACCCCCCTTATGCTCACCACCGCCGCCGCGCGCTGCCCCGGCTCGGGGCCCGCTTCTCGGCCGCCGAATTGCTAGCATGCGCAGCGCTCGCGGCGTTGCCAGACCCATCGCGGCGCGAGGAGCTGCTGCTGGGCCCCGGCCAGCCCGCCGCCGCGCACGCCGCGTGGCGCCTGCCGCCGCGCCGCCTGTCGCAAGCAGCGCGCCGGCTGGCTCTGCGGCTGGATGCGCGCGTCGAACAGCTGCGCGCGCTGCACGAGGCCGCGGCTGCAGCAGCGGCGGCGGCGGTGGCGGGGTGTGGTGGGGACGGGTCTTCGAGCTTCGATGGCGGCGGCGCGGGCTGAGATCGCCTTGGCGAGCCTGGCCGGGCCAAAGGCGTATTTCAATGGGTGGGAGGGCTTCGTTGAGGTTCAGGCGCGCGGCAGGCGCGTCGGGCCCACGACCGGCCGGCCTGCTGCTCCTGGTGATAACAGCAGCGGCGGCGGGGACGACGGCGCTGGGGTACAGGTGGAGCTTGGTCTGTTCGTGCGTTTGGAGCTGCCACAGGCGCTGCGGGCGCTCCTGGCCTCGTCCGACGCCGCTGCTGCCGCCGCCGACGATGACAACGGCCCCAGCATCGGCGCCAAGCGCGGCCGCGCAGCCCCGCCAGGCAAGGGCGCTGATGCTGCGCCCGGGGGTTCCGCGCCGGCCGCGGCGGCGCGTCCCGCGGCGCTGTGCTGCGCCGAACGTGTCGAGCTGCTTGCCTTCGCACCGGCCAGCGCAGAGCAAGTCGCCGACCCCGGCCCCAGCCGCGGCGCAGGCGGCAGGGGCCGCGACGGCCGCACCGGCGAGGCGCGCGGCGGCGACGACGGCGCCGCGGGCGCCGTGCTGCGACATAACTCGGGGCGGCCTGCTTTTCGGAGGACAAGGGCTGTGGCCTGCCAGGTTCTTCGGTGTCCCGGCGGCGCGCTTCTGGGCCGAGCGGCCGTGGCGCGAGCTGGGCGCTGATTGGACCAGAGGGCAGGCTGGCTGTGGGTGCGGTGGTGACAGGGCTGCGCTGACGGGTGATGGTACTCCAGCTTGGGCGGCTTGGAGGTATGCAAGAAGCACTCTCAGCCTTTTCCAATAACCCACTTGCTTGTCCTAGCCATTTCCCATGATCATTGTCCTTAGCAATATACACTACCGCGGTTTCCCCCTTGTGAATCAATACATAATAGACGATTTCACTTACATACCATGCTCAACCTCAATAAAGTATAGCCTTGAGTTGCCTTATAATTATTTTCACATAACTCTATTGATCCCATTTTTACCCGTCGGCTATTCAAGGGATTTAGTTCATAGCCCCAGGACATTTTTTTGTCCTTGTGCGGACTGTTCGAATCGCCTTCTGAACCACAAATGCGATTTATGAACCTTTGTTAGTATCAATGGTTTTATAATGAGCTGTATTGATCTGGAGATCGTATTAAAAGCCTTAAAGCCTGACTGCCTCACCTTTTCTTGCATTCAGCCGGTCCCGGCCAGTTTATCGGCTGTTTTTCATATTGCTTTACCTGGTTCCAGCACCAGGTTATGGTGTTGTTGCGTGTGCCAAGAACGCCCATGGAGCGCTGATGGCTTCTGCCCACGACTGAAAACCTGGACACTGCAGCGCTACAGGGAGAGGGCTGGGTGCAGGTGACACGATTACTAAACAATCAACAAGGTTTCAGGTCTCCCCGCGGCAATCAAGGCGCGCGCGATGCGCTGTTCGTCAATGCCGAGGATGTCGGCGAAACGCGCGCATTGCTGGTGCTGCGCGACGGTGAGCCAATCTACGAGCGTATGCAGCGGGATTCGGCGCCGAGTCAAAGTTGATCAGCTGGTCGATGGCCAAGAGCATCACCGCGGTGCTCACCGGATTCCTCGTTGCCGACGGGCGGCTTGCGCTCGACTTTTTGGGGGTTTCTCGCAGGACGAGATTCCTTTAAACCAGCTGTGATGCGGACGCATGAAACCGTGCGCTATGTGCTCCACATGCAAGAGCAGACGGCCAATAGAATCTGAATGCCCAGCTTTTTGAAGGCATGCGCCCATCATACCGAGGTCGCATCAGACAGGCCCCTCATTATGCGTGGACCCACGGTGGCGCTGAGTGATCATGACAGCGGCGCCGACCAGATCACGAGCTCGAGCTGCGTCGAATGGTCCCAGTCGGGCTTGTACGTCGCCTCCTTGTTCACGCGCGATTTTTGCACGTCGAAAAGAATCGATTACCGCGCTAGATCACCACTATCGCCACCTCGCCGTCGATCGCGACCCTCTGCCCGCCGATTGTCCGTGGTTTGCGCCGAACAATATAACCTGATGAGTTCTGCAGGCATCTTGCCGAGAGCGGTGGGATCGTCTGCCCTTGAAGGGTGCGCCAGCCGCCCCGAAGCCGAACGCGTCGAGGGTGCGCCGCCCAAACGATGCGCGGCATCCTCGCTCGCACCGTCTCGCGACTGAACGAAATGCGCTCCGATGCGTATATGGCGTCGGGCCATGGCGAAGAATAAACCCTTATTGCACATTGTTCGCATGTGCAAAGATAATGCCCCACGCCCCCAGAGTGGTGTTACTGTAATCCGTTAGCCGCGACTTCCCGCCGCGCAGGCGCGCCAGGGCCTGGGCATTGGCAGCGTCTTATTTGAAACATGTCTTACGCTATCACAAGAGCCTGGCCAGCTGTGAATCAGGTGCCGAGTGGCTTATCAGGTCGGGGTTACGCTGGTCGCTTCAGGGAAAATGTCCAGGTGAGGGGTGTCCGGTATGCCGGCATGCCGGCCTGAGGAAGTGAAACCGATCGGGTGAAGGCGGCGGCGCGGCCAACCTGATCATTTGCGAGGTAATTAAAAGGCATTTGACGGGTTGGCGGCTTGCTCTGGCTTGACGGGCGGGTTGGGGCTGAATTAAGCCGCCTGTGTTGAAACGCAATCGTACCAGGGCCCGTTCTCCTTGCCTTAAAAACGAAAAGGTTCATTTGAATGGCGCAACGCGATGCGACAAAGCCCTGCGGCCACAAGCACAAAATGTGCGCCTCCGCCACCCACCTCAGGCTTCCTGTCGGCCACTGGCAAGCTCATCACCGACTGCCCGATGCCCGAGGGTGAGCCCCTGAACTCGTCAGCCCCGGGTCGCCTTCTGTGCTGGCCGTCGTCCTGCGTGAACTGGCGCACGCGCATGATGCCGTGCAGCGCGCCGTGCGGCTCGTTGCGGTGGCAGCAGCCCATCTCGGCCATGCGTAGCGGCAGGTCGCGATAGCTCTTCATCCCCTGACGGAAGATCAGGACGTGCGCGGGACAGTTCATCGGCTTGAGCGCCATCCACTCGGCATCGTCGGAGACGATCGGACCTTCATCCTCGATGTTCGGCACCTCGTCACAACATACTCTCGCGGATCAATTTCCCAGTGGCCCGACTGCCCCCAGCCC
>NNCB01000430.1:0-17901 GCA_002317545.1 Scenedesmus quadricauda | reverse complement strand
CCGCCGCTGGCAAACGGCGGCGGGCTCGGCTGCGCGTCGCAGCTGGTCGTGTCGTGCGACGGCCAGGGCAGGTTATCCTGGATGCACCGCGAGCTGCTCAGCACCAAGCAGCTTGTTGGCGTGGTAGCCGCCGCAGGCTTCCTGGCTGACGTCAAGCGCCTCCATGGCGGCGGCGCGGGCGGCGGCGGCGGTGCGGGCGGCAGTGGCGGCGCGGGCGGCGGCGACGACGCCGCGGGCTGGGACGCAGCGGCATGCGGGCGGCGGCGACCACGCCGCGGGCCGGGACGCAGCGGCTGCGGGCGGCGGCGACCACGCGGAGCCGGCGGCGCCGTTTCCCCCGGGACGGCCAGCCCTCCTCGCCCGCAGGGCTTGGACGGCGAGGAGCTAGCTGGTCCTCGGCGGCGCCTTCATCGCCACCGGGCCTCAGAGCCGGCAACAGGACGTTCCGACAGATCTGCGCAGCCTGGTGCTCGGTCTCCCTCGGTCCGCGCTGCTCGGAGGCAAAGGCGACGACATCATGGGCTGCGGGCGGCCACTGCCCTGCTGGAGGCCGCTGTGCCAGAGGCTGGGGCCAAGCTGAGAATGGCGGACGGCCGCACGGTGGCGAAGAAACTGGACCCCGGCGAGGACGGCCGCAGTGCATCCTGGACTCGATTGCCGTGAGGTCGTCGCGGCGCTGCCGTGGCACTCAGCACCGACGGGCGCGGGCGCAGGCGGCGGCGTGGCGGCGGCGCCCCCGCAGCTGCAGCTCAAGGCGGTGCAGATCGCCACAGATTTTTTCATGGCAAACTATATCCCCACCGCGGAGGAAGAGGCGGGAAGATGGCGGCGGCGGCGATGCGGGCGGCGGCGGGCCACCACCGGGTGCCCCGCAGCACGAGGACGACGAGGCCGACACCGCGGGGCTGGACGACCGCAACTACGAGCTGCGCTGCCCGGAGTGCGGCCAAACCGACTGCCAGCATGGCGAACACGGCACCGGCCGCGTCGGCGTCGGCGTTGGCGGCGAGGCGGCGACCGCGGGCTACGCGACGGCGGCGGCGGTGACGTCAGCGGCGGCGATGATAGCGACGGCGACGGCGGCGGCGGCAGCGGCGACGGCGGCGATGGCGACCTTGAGGACCCGTATGGTGCACTTCTGGTGCTGCAGGGCAACGGGATGGTCAAGGAGGACGAGGGGAGGGAGGCGGAGCAGCCGGGTGTGAGCCCCAGCATCGGGGAGCAAAGCGCTCGCCAGTGTCAGGTATGCCTGAGGCCAGCAGCTTCTCCTCGCCAGCGTCGGGCCGTCGGCGCCGAAGGACGCTGCGCCCCAGCCGAACGGGAAGACAGCCAGCCCCCGGAGCTGCCCCCTCACACAGCACGCAGCCCGAGGGCAGCGGCAGCAAGCGGGGCCAGGCGGCGCCCAGCCGTGCAGCTGCAGCAGCAGCGGCAGCAGCGGCAGCAGCGGCAGCGGCGGGCACCGCAGCTCCAGAGGCGAAGTCGCTCCCGCACCTGGTGGCGCCGCACGTGCTCAGGGGTACTCCGCTGAGGCCTGGGCGCAGGTCAGATTTGCCAGCCGCAACGGAGGCCACGCGAGGAGCCGGCGCCGTCGACAGCAGCGTCTGCGGACGAGTGTGCTTTTGAGCAGGTCGCGTCAATTTCCCTGGCTGTAGCAGTGCAGGCCACTGTGCAGTTGTCCATGACACTCTGCCACGTCCTCGCCCTGGATCTTGGGGTTGACCCGTTTTGAGCAATGACCCACTGCGCGCAATGCGTCCCTGCAAGGACGAGCCTCTGTATCCCCTTGATACTTGCAGTCCTTAGCAAGTTTGTAAATGGTGCCATGCTGCCTGTAGGACTTGAGGCGTCAAACAGCTGGTAATGCGTCGGGCGCAAGATCTGCCCTGCCTGCCTGATGTGAGTGATCATGCACTGCACTCACAGCCCTTGGAGCAAATGAGGCTGATCAGGGCGCCACGCGGCAAGGAGGTAGCAATCCACGAAGGCATCCGAGCGCTGTCAGTATTTCAATGGAGGGTGTGATTCCTTTGTACACACGGCGAGGGGTATCCTGTGCAAGGTACTGGCATGTAACAAACGTTTTAGTTCGTTAGTTAATAAACTTAAGCAGCAATATGAAATTCACTAAGTTTAGTTTAGTCGTGGCAGCGGCGGGCTTTATGGCTTCCTGATGAGACGCCCGCTTCGTCCTTGTTCCCAAAAGGTGCGGGATAAATTTATCCATGATTTTTTTCCGGGATGAAGCAAAGGGCCAAGCTGGCCCAGGCTTTTTTCTCCGATACCCCCTTCCTTTTACTGGATGAGCCTTGCAGCAACCTGGACCTTAAGGGGGTGGCCATGTACCAGGATTGGCTGCAGGAATTGGGAAAAGGCCGCCTGGTTGTTGTGGCCTCCAATGATGAGCGGGAGTACCCCGGCGCCTTGCAGACCCCACCCTGCGGCTCCAGTGGTCCGAGAGCGGGTTCTGCCACGCCGCAGCAGCGGTGCTCGGCAGGGGTCGATGCAGGCTGTCGCTTGAGAGGGTTGCGGAGGGCGCTCTTCCACCCCGGATTTGCGCAACCGCGTCCTTCTAGCAGGCTGTAAGCGAGAAGGCGTAGAACAGAAAATCGCCCACAGCAGGGTTTCGCCGCACCTCACGCTGCAGCGTGACAGTCCCCACCCGCGGCTAGTGGTCCGAGAGCGGGTTCTGCCACGCCGTTGTGGACGCAATGAACCCCGGTTAAGAATACGTTCGTATTCCGTGCAGCCTGGTGATCCCGATATAGGAAGCAATATACTTTAAAGGAATTTCTTGGAGCAGCTGGGCCTGTTCTGTAAGCAAGTTCAGGTAGCGTTGCTCCGCTGTCTCATTCAGCAATGATAATTCTCTTTCAGATTTTAAGCAACAGCGCCTCGCTGGCATGCCGGCCTATAGTATTAGCCGATGTTGTTTGTCCGGTAGAGCCAGCTTTGCCACAAACACGATCACTGTATTATCAAATCATTGCATGAGGTGCGTTATTCCTGGTCGGCGTCCTCTACGGGCGACGATCAGCCTGGGCTGTTTCGTTCTGTTCCCTGGCAATTGCTGATGCCGCGAAGGGCTGTAAGATACAAGACGCACTCCAGCTATTTGACAGATATCGGGATGGTGTCGCGCACCTTTCCTGGTAGAAAAAAAAAGTGTTCGTCGCTTAGGTAATGAAGCAATCGTGGGGCAATTATTGCCAACTCCTATCCCGGGAAGGAGTACCACGAAAATGGTACTGAACATTCTTGCGATGGTGTCCGCCATTTTTGGCCTGGTCAACCTTCAGGCCGGCGACCAGTCCAGCTCGGTGATGCGCAAAGGGGTTGATGTCATTTTCGCGACCATAAGTGCTGATCCCTCCTTGTCATGTGGTCCTGGCAGGCAACATCGAAGCAGCCGGCGTCGGCGGTCAACGCCGATGGGCCGAAATGCCAGCGGAGCCGCTGGGCCGAATAATGGAGCGGCTTCAAGGTAAGTGATAGCAAGGTGGCTGCATCTGTTTGCAAGGCGGGCGACGCTGCTGCGCGGGGGGCCGTGGTAGCCGTGCCCAAGGCGATCCAAGCCCGAGGACATAGCAGCGCAGTGGTTTTCCCGGTCGAGCGAGCCATCATTCTTAAAGGACTCTCAGTTCGGCATCAAAAACGCAGCCAAGTTTCCTACGAGCTGGTGGCCGTTGGCCAGGCCCCTCGCCCTGAGCGTCTTGCGTTTGTCGGCGTGGTGGCGCAATCAACGCCTTGGCGATGGCTGTGATGCGGAAGCAGCCGCGCGACGGCCGCCCTGCCTCGGGCGATTGGTGGAGCTCCGGACCCGGGCACGCCGTCGGATGATGATCCTTCGGGCGGCGCGGCGACACCATCCCTGCTACAAAGCTCTGCGAGTTGGGCAGGGGCCTGCCTTGCCTGCGAATGCTCGCCCTGGACAACCCGCAGCTCGACGCGCCAAGCAAGGACACTGCCCCGCTGCAGCACTTTGTCGCGCTCCGCCGGCTGGACTGATTTGCACGCCGGCGACAGCATGGCGGCTGGCGCGCAGCGCGCCACAGCTGGATCACGCTCGCCTGGACAGGGTGCACGATCCGAGACCTCGGCATCATCGGGCACCCGACGCTGCTGCGCCTGCAGGTGTGTGCACGCTATATTGCGTGCGGCACGGGTTCCAGCCCGTTCACGCGATATGTCTGTATTCAATTTGATCGAAACCATACGCTCACCACGAAACAATGGCCAGGTTCTCGAGCTGACCCTGTGCAAAGCACTGAAGTCCCTGCCGCCAGGCGGCGGCCTGTCCGGCCTCGACACGCTCGTTATGACGGGTGTCCCGACTTCCAGCCGGCTTGGCTTGATGCTGCTGCAGGGCTTGCGACGGATGCCATCGTTCGGGTCTGGTCTTGGCTGGTGGTGCCGGCACTGCCAGAAATTTGCGAAGCTATCGACGCTGCGCTTTATGCAAGGTTGGCCGTCAGGTGATCCGCTCTGGATGACAGCAAGGGCCTGGCCCCCTTAAATGCAAGGAGGACGCCCTGAATTGTATTGACGCGACCCTGCGCTACCTGCGCGATGCGCGACGCCGAGGCATCGCCATCAAGCGATTATTGAAGCTAACGCAGCTCCAGGTGATTGGGCCCTGGGATGATGGTCGCGCATGCACTCGATGAGCACGGCAGTAGTCGTCCGAGCATTTAAGCACCGCATCGACCCCCTTGCCGCCTATGGTGAACGCCTTCACCGCCTCGACCCTACATCCTCGGCCGAATAATCAACCACTTGGGTCTCGCCACTCCTGACTTGCCCAGACTCTGGACCTGGGTGGCGACGAGGCCCTCACCACCCTGCCATTGGGCACAGCCGATGCGCTGCTGGGCATCTCATCTCTGACCAAGGTGGTGCTCTCTGCGAAGAGCATGCAGCTGGAGCGGAACCAGCCCGAGCTGCAGCGCCTCCAAGCGGCGGCCCGCGCGGGGCGCATCAGGGTGCGCAGCGGCTGAGGCCGGCATTCTTAAAGCATAAGATTGCTTCAGTGCTTTTGTATTTTGCAGCATTACCGTACCTCTTTTATCATCTACATTCGTTAAAGCAAATGCTGTTTTATGCTATGTACATGGATCGAAGAAGCGTTTTAATCTTAATTCACAACTCTTTGCTGAAGTCAGATGCAGGGGTAGCGGTAACAGCAACAGAACCAGCAAGACCGCACACAATAATAACAAGCTGGTTTTGCTTCATGTAGAAGTGACGCATACGATCTTACACCGCCATTTAGCCGTTCAGGTACGAGTGGCACGACCAACTCTAAGGTAGCCACGGGTCATAGCAGCAGGGCTTTAGATTAGCTGTCAGACCAACCCCTGCGGTAGCAGCGCCTAAAAGCTCCTGATTTGCCTGCGAAGGTGATTTCATGTAATAAACAATAACAGTCACTGCATATAAGCCCGTTTTGATTCATCAACGGCTACCTTTTACTGCATAACTGATTCCGCCACATGCAACAGCAACAATGATTGCCACAGGAGTCTTGGACTTGTAGCTCATGCTTATAACAAAACCCTTGTTTGCACAGAGCTTGTATGCAGAAATTGGTTTGCTTGTCTCACGTGACAGCTGGCCAAGCTGGGGATGCTGCCGCCTCTGCTTGCGCGGCTACTGTCGCGCAAGACCAATGGGACTGCGCTGCTGCACCCTGCGGCAAATCAACTTTTCAAAGGCTTCTTTGACTTCATGTGCTCGCTCATGCAGCAAGATCAAGCGAGTGGGTGTTTTGATCAACTTCGAATGTTGGGCATAGTCAATACAAAATTCCACTGATTTGTTTGTTTACACACTTTATTGCATCATGCCAACGAGGTGAGATATGACGTGCGTCAGGCTTATGTAGAGTGTCACAGTGCGCATGCTTGAAGCCGCCCGACAGAGCCGACCGCCGATGCGGAGCCATGACAGTCCCTACCCAGCAGCGGTAGCCCGCCAGGCGTCCCATGCAGGCTCGCCGCTTGTCAGGCAGATGGAGGAAGGGGCTCTCTCCCCGGTTGACTGGCTCAGACAATGTCCTGGCCTTCGGCTATTGCTCAGAAAATAAGCGTTAATTTTAAGAAAAATAACGCTTACTGATGAGAACATACTTTACGCTAGGGGTACTTTGGTTCTCGCTGATCCAGGTAAACGCCCAATCCCTCCGGCTGACGGGGCTGGTGAAGACGCCCCAGACCTTCATGTGCGTGACATCCTGACAGAGCAACCATCACATCCCTGATTTCATTGACCTTGTGAGGCCGAGGTCTTGTTGAGGCTGACCTTCCACATGTTTGTGATTGCAGTACGTGGGCTTTGCTTGCGATCGTGCAGGGTACGGTACGGTCGCGCTAGCGCAAGCAAGTCAACGACAGCGCGTCGCTGATTGACGGCGCTGCGGCCATCCATGCACGACCGCTTAGCCATCTTGTGACCCATACCGGATGGCGGTGGATACTGCAATCGTCATGAGATGTTTTTTTTATCGTGGTCAACGTCCAACCGGAGCGCCTCGGGCTGTTTGAAAGGGTATTCTTTAGATTATCCTGTCATGCCAGCTGGGATGCCGAATGATGAAAGAGGCAGGAAACATTGTATGCCAGCTAACTTGGTGAGCATCAGAAACAGGCTTCAGCGATTGATTGCCATGAAGTGTTGCTGCACGGTCATAACTCAAGATTGGAAGTCAGACATGAGACTGTGCTTGTGACCGCCTTAGATCGTGACTGCATCAAATATCATAATGCGTAGGACCTGTCCCCATCGTTCCAATATTTAGGGATATTTCTGAGGTATTCGAGTTGCCGTTCATCCAGTTCGGTCGAGCCGTTCTCGAAATAGAAAAAATATGGTCCCGGCAAGGGGTTCCGTCCGGTCAAAGGAGGAACAGGCGGGTTCGTCCCCTGAGCACCAACCGGAGAACCAACGAATAAAACAAGCAACAAGATTAATGTGCGAAACATGCCGTCGATGGTGACTATCTTTGAAAGCAACCTTGACTAGTTCAGCAATGACTGGCTGCACACAAACGCAGCTGATCGAACTGTTCCGCCATACTCGGCTGTGGATGACCGTTTGTTTTGCTGCTTGAGGTGCCGCTCTGTGTTGCCGCTATGGCGGCTTACCCATCTCCAGAGCACTCGCTCTGCGTAGCGCAGCCAGCAAAGCAAGGCTCCCTCAGAGGTGGGGCCAACAGCAGGCCGAGCGCGCAGGACCGCCAACCCGACCAGCAGCACAGCGGGCTTGCAATATTGCCACGTGACACAACTACATCTTATAAGCGGCAATCCGTTTTAGTGATAATTCGTCGGAACTCTGCATGTGGCGGTGTGTGACCCTTGGCAGTGTGTGCAGCTCCGACTCATTCACGATCGCCACAGCCTCCTCGACAGCTGTGCACGCGCCAGCATGCTGCGCGCCTCCCCCGCCGCCACAGTTGGCGCTGCATGTGAAGGCCGCAATGCTGCACCAGTCCCACTGGCTAACTGCAGACAGCACTGCGTGGAGGATTTAGAAAAATCGCTGGGGTCAAGTGGATCACGGCACACAGGGTAGCATTGCCTGAATTCGACTGGTCAGTTTTGGGAAAACAAGTGGCGGTCATTGCGGCATACTGCAGCGCCGCCATCACAACCACAAACCAAGATCAAGCCGGAATGTGCGCCGTGCGCCCCACCTCGACGCTTTGCGCGATTCGGCCATGAACGTCCCGCCGGTCTGCCACATATAAAGCTCCCAGCCGAGGATATGAAAGCGATGCGACCCCGATGCCAGGCCGACTCCAAGCCCCTTCCAGAAGCTGATCACGCCGCCCAGGTTGACGGCTCGTACACGCGCGGCGCGCCGCAGGCGCCGCACGGCGGTGCCGACGGTTACAGGGCAGCGGCCAAGGTGGCGACGCAGGGCATACTGCCGCACATCCGGCAATGCGCTGAGGCCCGACCCAGTCGCTCAGTCAACCTGCATGACAGGGCACAAAGAACCTCAAACCGATCGCTTTTGCCGAGGAAAGGAACGGCTGGGCGCACAGATCAGCGGTTCCGCGAACGCCGACGCGCGGGTTCCCGCGAACGCCGACGAAACCGTGTTCAGTCTGTTTGCGCTCAACCCGTTTGCTGAACTTCACGTAAGACCGCACCTCCTCACGGTGCCCGCCGCGAGCCATGCGCCGCACATCCTCGGCGCCGCCATCCTCGCGACCACCTCGCTCCTCCTGTTGAGTTGGGCCTATGCCCGCGCCAGCAGCGGCGCCGGCTGCCTCATGTGTGCCGGCGGACATTGCTAAGTGAGGAACTATGGCGCACGATATCCAGCCGTCTGCGAGATAGCTGACCAGAGACTCCAGCGGCGGCATCCCGCCGCCGACGGTGTATGAAGGATAAGGTCCAGCCCTTTAGTTTTGTCTAAACCATGGATCGCCATCATAAAGGCGGCTTTATCTTCGTCGTTTACATCTATGCCGAAGGCGCAATCCACCATGCCCGATGCCTGCTGCCCGAAACCCCAGGTTCGCACCTGCTGGTTCTTCTTCAGCGTACACGTGAAGTCCGGCAGCCGTGAGCCTGCCTCGCCGCCACAGCTGCCCACCAAAGTTGCATCGTCGGCGCTCTGTTTGCCTGCAGCTGCAGGAACGGCGTGCTTTGCAGCCGCCTTGAGCCGCACCTGCCCCACAGAGAGGTTCGCCGCCGCCAGCTCCAACGCCGATGTCAGGCCTGCAAAGCCAAATGCGCTGATTTCATCCGAACCAGCACCAAGTGCGCCACCAGTGAAGGCGCTGCCGCCAAAGTCGCCGTTGCCAAAGGCGTCGCTGCCCAAGCCCCAGTCATCGTCGTCGCCATCAAAGCCAGGGACATCGCTGGGCTTCTCCTGCTGCGCTTAGCTACATCTTGCTGCTGCTGCCGCTGCGGCTGCTGTGGTCGCACCTCCAAACCAAGCGGCGCGCTGCCGGCAGGAGGCTGCTGCAATGAGCGCGCGACGACCGCCGCTGCGAGCTGTCAACGCCATGCGCGCCGCGCGCAGGCTTCAGACATGCCCGTTGTGCGCCAAAAACGAGGAGGCGCCCGCTTGAGGCTCTCCTGACGAGTAGGCCAGCACAGTGCGGCCAGTGCTGTCGGTCAACCGGCTTAAGACAGTCATGCATGTTGGGGCTGCAGCTGCCAACATAAAAAATCCGGGTGCAAGTAGCAGTCTGTGCTGACAGCAGAGCAATGGGCAGGGCGGTTGCAGTGTATGGAAGGGGAACTTCCTAACCGCGACTACAGGTGCACTCACCGTGCACCTGCTGTGGTGCCTGCAGAGGCTGCATTGCGCAGGCTCCGTGCACGCACGCCACCAGGTGGCTGCTTGCTGAACTCAGCGGCGCACCTGCAGGACAACGAAGCGGCGCACTGCACACGAGGCACTGCCGGCGCAGCGCCCAGCGGCTGGCGGAGCCGGGCGATAGCTGCGGACGTGCGCCGCACTTGGTCGCGGATGGTCGGACTTCGGCGATATCGACGTCTCTGGACTCAACGTGGTGCGCCATACCGCCGAGGTGACCAGAGCATCGAGCATGATCGACGAACCTCGCATGCAGAATCGCAGTGGATAAAACATTCTCACATGGCTGGCTTGCAACACGGTACAGGCAAGCTGGGCATGACTCGACGAGTGCAGTGACACTTGTAGTGACAACTGAACAACGCTGATCAGCTGGTTGCGTTGCAGGACCATCATGGACAATCCCGGCTCACACACATGCAGATGCGACGACAAAAATCCTGAGACTGCAACTGAAATACTTGTGCTTCATGCATGCACAGAAAGGAATGCATACGAAGATACGAAGTGGCATTTGGAGGTACTGCTTTCCAAGACACTGAACAGGGCGATGGGCAAGCAGGAATGAGCGCCACGCGCACAGGGTAGCCCTGCCCATTTGCTATCCTTCACTTTGATTAGCTCACACATCATCTAGAACACAAGATAACCATGTAAGCTGGTGTCAGAGCCATGCATGTGTCACTGACTGTTCAACCTGGTCACTCTCAGCAGCACGAGCAACCCCAGGCACTTGCAAACTGCATGGGCACGCGGCGGCTGCTCCTGCCTTCTTGAACCTGTCTGGTACATCAAGTAGTTGTTGAGCAGTAAATTTACGCTGCCCTGCAAGCAGTGCGCCGCTGCTTCTGCGTAGCGTAACAGCCCCAGTCCACCATGTTGCTTCATCGGGCCCACGAGCGAAAACAGAATCAACTTCCGTTGCATAGCTTCTTTCTTAGAAACAATAAGCTATCAAACCTATTACAAGCCATGCCCTGGACCAAACAGAACTATCGCCTTCGCTGAAGTATTTCAGTGCTCCCGCATTACCGTCGAAAGATAAAAAGGCCATTCGAAAATACGGGCTGAATGATGCCGTGCTCAGCAGCGGGCAACCGCCCCCGTGATAGCTGCAGAGGCCGTATTCCCACCCAGGTCCAGGGCTGGTTGTTCGCAGGGTGGTTGGTTGTTGTGTGCTGTGAGGTGTTGGCACGCTTGTTGCTGCGACGGGTTCAAGGGCGTGTCGCCGGTCGGCTGCTACAAGCCCAACGCGAACGGGCTGTACGACATGGTCGGCAATGTCTGGGAAGTGACCACCGACTTCTTCAAGCCCGGTCACAACCCCGACGACAAGGATAACCCCAAGGGTCCGGACGAGAATAATGCCTATGACCCGCTGAACCCCGGAATGGCGTCGCGCACGGTCAAGGGCGGAAGCTATTTGTGCGCCCCCAATTATTGCCAGCGCTACCGCCCCGCATCGCGGGGCAGGGCCGCGACCCCGGCCTCACATAATGGATAGTTTGATAGGGCCAATTCTGACAGGGTGCGCAATGTGGACAGCTTGGCAAAATTTGGTGGCAGCGCGGTCTCCCACCAGCCAAGACCAGACCCGTTGATGTGAAGTCGCTGCAATCCCCGCAGCAGCGCAAAGTCCACAGCCTGTAGGAGCGCAGGACACCCATTCATGCCAGCTTCTCCAGGCCAAACAGCCCGTCGCCAGAGGGCAGAGCGCTGGGAGACTCGCACTCCACAAGGAGCAGGCTTGGTGGTTTTTGTGGGTGTTGAGGGCATCACACGTTAGTTGCGCTGATCCCAAGCCAACAGGGATTGGTGATGGCTCTCCCCTTTTGCGTGCACATCGGCAGTGCTGGCCTACGATGTCAAAAACCGGCTATACGAGCGTTCCCGCAGCGAACCATAGACGCAGCAGTGATCGCGTGGCTGAGAGTGGTGAGGTCCCTCAGCTTACCCGGTCAGCGTTAGGTGCGCAGCCCAGGTGCGCTGCTCGTAGCCGCACGGCGCGCTCTGGCACTTCAGCCAGCCGCAACACCTTCACGCCTGTACTGCTTCAGCCGCTTCTTTGAGGTGACGCGGCCCCATGTCGGGGTTCTCAGGGATCAGCACCGCGCAAGCAGCGCAGACGCATCCCAGCTCGTCATCCGCAGCACGAGGGTTGAACGCCTTGATATCGAAGCGCGTTCCCAGCGCCTCGGGCCGTTCGCGGCGCGAGGATTTCGAGTCCGCCCGAATCATAGGCTGTGAGTTGCCCGGGCAGAATGGCAATGCGGTCGATCATGCCGCGCGCAACATCGGGAGGGAAACGGCCGGTTTCGGTCAGATAGGCGATCAGCCGCTCTGGAGCGCATTCCGAGATGTTCGAGATGCAGCCCCGGACGTGAGGCGACCTCCCGGGCAGGGACCATCAACTGCGCGAATCTTCATCTGGCTGGCGTCTTGCCCATGCTCAGACAGCCCGAATGCGCCGAACTCGGCGTCCGCAAGGTTGCGAAGGTCCGCCTGACCAAGCCCAAGCGCTGACATCATGCAGCTACATCCCCGGCGAAGGTCACACCTCAGGACCAGCGTCGTGCTGATCCGCGGCGGCCGTGTCCAGGATCCTTGAATGGCGTGAGATATTGATATTTCAGATACGTGCACCAGCAGTCCGGCATGGGCGCTCACATTTTGAATCGTCATCTACCACACTGCAGTACGATTGAACGTACACGGCACATCACAACGGTGAAATTGTAGTGAGCATCAAGATTGACACCAAGCCATCGTGGACAAGAAATATGCCGCATTGCTCTGAGTGGAAAGTGGAAACTGGAAACTACGAACGATGCCAGCGGAAACGATTATACTGCACTTAACGTACATTTAAAGACGTCATCACGCATCATTACGGCGTCATACCATCCCGGCCTACCCGGCGGCCGGCCTGGCGATTTTCCGACTGAAAGCCTATGACAAATTCAACAACCAAAGCGAACAACTGATCAAAGTATACCTACAGGAATGAGCCCAGAGGAGGGAGAGTATATAAAGATTACGACCTCGTTGGCTTGTTTTGGTGCTCTAGCTGTCGCATCCCAGGTTCGCTAGCCTGCAGTCAGCAGCGATGGCGGCGGTTTTTGCGCTCCGCAGCTGCACCTTGAGCCCCACTTGCGCTGCTTGATGATGGTGCTGCGTGCCCATCTCATTCCGGCCCCGGCCACTTGTGCCCCATGAACTAACCTGCAGGTTCGATGGCTGCTGTCCACGCCGTAAGCATGTTGATTGCGCAGCGTGAGGATACCTGCGGTTAGCCAGTCGCCATGATTTGTCATATTTTTTGCGGGTGGGTTTGTGGTGGTGAACACGTTGCTGCGCGAGACCTTGTTGGCGCATGCGTCGACTATGCCATGATCTTTCGTGCACAGCACGCTGTACTTGTCTGGTCCCACGTGGCCCTCAGCTCAATGGGTCCCTGTGTGGTAGTCAGTCAACCTGGTGGGGTGCAGCTCATGACAGCCTCATCACAGGTGCGCATGCTCACGGCTGCCCGTACGGCGTACAAGAACGAGATCCAGGTCCTTCTTGCGATCATGCGCTATCCAATGCGCTCGTGATCAAGACGGGAAATGTCCGAAGCCTATTGCGCGTCGACATGCCTGCGAAGAAGAGGCGTCGACGCTAGCAGGTCAAACAGAATGCCCCAGCATGCCACTTTCGAGTGACGATCGCTTCGCGAATGATACTGCCATTCGTTACCGTGTTTGTCAGTGATCTTCGCTGAGCTCAGCGATCTAACCAGAATATCGAGGCCGTTCATTCGGCAGAGCCATACTGACCAGGGCGCAGTTATCTGCATCTTCTCATAGACAGCCGCATCCTGGATCGAAAACGACTTGTCACAATCTACAGTACTATCGGCTGGGTTAACCGCACAATGCCCTGCTTCTTGACCGGGGCGTGCCTGATATCAGCAGGACTAGATACTGCCATCAGTACAGCTTGAATAAGCTGTGCTTTAGTATCAAATCGGCTGGGCGATTTCAGAGCGAGCGCCATCACAGGGCTCAGATCGGTATAATGGCCCGGATAACGCGTGCCTGCATTCTGGATGCAGCTCCAGATCTACATATATGACGGCTGGCACTGATACGGTGTGTGTACACAATTTATAAACATTGCCGATTGGCAGTACAAACATTGCCTTGTTCCAGAGCACAACAATGCTGCCATCAGTGCAAATATCGTGAAGGCCGGAGAGCAATTTAAAAGTGCCACTAATATAGAGGTACATTACAGCGGCCTGCCCTATATCAGGACGCAGATGGCAGAAAAGATCAAGCATGAGCTGAATATCTTCCTGGTGCTTTCGCTCTGCCTGACCGCGATTATCTTATTGATCATTTTTCGCTCATTTACCGCAATGATCGTGTCTATGCTGATCGTTTCTATACTATATGTGGTACTATGTTGGTCTATGGGCACCTTAGCGATGTTGGGCTTATAAAATGTCTGATCTACATGTGATCTCGAGCTCGATGTCGGAACGTACGGCGCAGTGCTTGACGTCAAAACCGCTGGTACTTAAATCGCTCAATAGCCTCGAAGAACGTCTTGACCCCAACACCTACTTCCGGGCCAACCGCAAGCATATCATTAATTTACAGTGGATCGAGAAAATCGAGCCGTGGTTTAGCGGCGGACTACTCGTAACCTTGCAGGGTGGCGACATCAAGATGTCGGCGGCCACGTGGCAAGAATTCGACACGGAGCGCATGCGGGCGAGCCTTGGTGAAGCCATGCTTCTTGACGATCACTCGGCGCCCATGAACTGGCTGAACATGATGCCGGGATATTTTTCCTGTGATGCTTTCCTCGAGCCCGGCGGCCTGAATTATCACTTTTCATGAATGCAGCTCGCATAGTACCGGCACCGCAGGGGCACAGCGCGTATGTTTGCGTCAACCACAGACACACCACGTACAGGTGGTGACAGCGTGCTGTGGCGCGCTCGAGCGGCGCTTCAAATGCTGGAAGCCGAGAGAATCAGGCAGCAGAGGCCGCTCGCAGTCGCTGTGAGCCTTTGAGATTTGGCTGCAACAAGCACAGAGCGTGGCGCGGCCGCTGCCTGCTTCGCTGCAAAGCACATGCTTGCATCAGCCGATAGAAGGTCCGTAGAAAGCCCCCAAAACAAGCTCGAGCAAACCTTGTGCCCTACACCTCGCCGCCGCAGGACGTGAGCCAGCTTGCCGCGGCCGCATGAAGGCCCTCGCAGCCGCATGCGACGCCGAGCCTCCACACGCCGCGCCGGAGCCCGGCCCCACGCCGCAGCTGCGCATGGCGTCCGTCGGCCGCTTCTCGTCAGCCTGCCTGCGCCTCGCCAACGCCCTCCTGTGCTGCGCCGACGTGGCCGGGCCGCTGGTCGATGCAGGGCAGCATGCGGCCGCCGCGGATGCCGCAACAGGCCGGCGTGAAGACCTGGTCGGCGCCCTCGGGCGATCTGCGCGCGGCGCCTCATGCCGGACGCCCCATGCACGGCGCTCGACGGTGCGGTTGGAGGCGAGGAGGCAGATCGGCGCCGCGAGCTGTGCGTGGTGGTCGCGTCGGCCTGCGAGCAGCTTCTCGAGCTGGCGCTCTCAGCGACTGCGCTGCTGACAGGGCGCGGCCCGCCCGGCGCGCCGCGCGAGATGGTCAGCCTTGCCACCCTCAACCTCGGCTGGAGCAGCCTCGGCCGCCTGATGGTCGCGCCCCCGCCGCCCGCGCGGCTCACGGCCGCGCCGCCGGCGCTCGTGCGACGCGCCGCGCGCGCGGCGCTGCGGCAGCTCGTCGCCGCGGCGGGCGAGCTGCGGGCGCCGGGGCAGGAGGGGCGGCTGCGGGTGGTGCGGTTCTACCTGGGGGTTGCCTTGAAGATCCTCGGTACGTCCGCGAGCGCGACGCGCTCGGCCGCCTGGGCGCCGCTCGTCTCTGCGGCGCTCTCGCTCCACGCGGCGGACCGCCAGGCTTCGCGCCCTCCGAGGCGGCCGCGGCCGGCGCGGTGCGCGAGCTGTGCACCGATGCTGGTCGGCCGCGATGCTGGGGGCGCTGACCGAGCAGGGGGCGGGCAGGAGCAGCTCGAGGCGCGGCTGCGCGACCTCGCTGGGGCCGCGGAGGGGACATTGTCGGACGGCGGCGGCAGTCGAGTCTGGCAGCAGCTGCGCAGCAGCAGCAGCATTTGCGACAGAGGAGGTGGTGAGCGAGTGGGAGTCGAAGAAACGGACGCCTCGGTGCGCCTGCAGGCCGGCGTGCTGCTGGCCGCCGGCCTGCTGCAGCACGCGCCCGCCATGCGGCCGCCGCTCGCGAGGCCGCAGCGCGCGTGCTGCTCCCGTGGATCGCTGCGGGCGGCGGGCGTGCTGCGGCAGATGCGCTTCTGGCGGAGCACCCGGACGGCAAGGTCGGCACGTGCGGTGCGCGGCGCTGGCGTCTTGCTGGGCTGCGCCGCGGGCGGGGCCCCGCTGAGGCGGCCTGGCGTCAGGGCGTGCAGTCGCCGGATTTCCAGTGTGAGGCGGGTGGGGGGGGCACTGGGGCACGACGAAGTGTCAGATGTTACTAGCCGGACGCAAGCCATTTCGCAGCCAGTGTATCTCAATAGCGGACGCATCCCTTGTGCACGCTGCTGCGCAGCCATGAGCACCCACCCCGTCGTGGCGCGGCTGGCAAGCGCCGTGCTGTGCGGCGCGCAGCATGCCAGCGCCTTGGGGCCGCAGGAGGAGCAGCTGGAGGCTGCCCTGGGGCTGCTGGATGAGCTGGCAGCCGGGGAGGCGCTGGCGGGCGCGTGCCAGTGGCTTCGTTGGGGCCGGCGTCGCGGCTGGCGGCACATTTAGCGGCCATGTTGCAGGTTGGCTTGGGCAATCGCGCGCGTGCGTGTGTGTGTCTGTGTGTGTATGAGTAATGTGTGTTCAGCTCTGTGTATGTGTAAATGTGTGTGTGTGTCACGTGATGCCAGGCGCGTCTCGTAGTAGCTGCAGCAGGTTTTCACCCGTGTTGCCCTTCTGTTGTGACGCCTTCTTGTAGTAGTTGCGGAACTGGCGCTCCAGCAGGCCGTGGGCCATAACCTGCAGCTCTTGCTTCGCGCGCAGCTGGATCCTATCGCCCACTCCGCCGCCTTGGACGCCTGTGCGGCTGCCGTGCTGGCCGGGCGCGTGCACGTGGTGTGGCTGGCACGACCGCCCGATGAGGCGGACACATCCGGGTTTTTCAAGGGCTGCCTGGACCGGTGATCAGCCAGGCGCTGCCAGTATCGCCGTGCTACAGAAGCATCAGCAGCAGCAGCCTGGTCGAATGCTGCGAGCTGGCGCTGCTGGAGGCGCACCGGGTTGGCTGCTGGAGGGAGCGCAGCTGGCGGCGCAGCGGGTCCATGACCGGCCGGGGCAGGATGCTGCAGGTGGGTCGAGGCCGCTGCAACGTGATGCTCATGCGCCGTGCCGTGGGCTCACCTGGTGCTGTGGTCAAAATAATGCGCTGCTGTGTGACAACAAGGCGCCTTTTGACCATGACCTGCCGCCACGCTCGCAGCAACTGCTGCCTTGCAGCAGCACTCGGCAGCGACGGCCCTTTCGGCCCTGGCGCTCCCGAGCAGCGGCGCAACCGTGGCGCACCCGGGCCCCCAGCGCCCCGCGCCGGCCTGCTACGTCGCGCCGGCGCTGCGCCTGGTGGCCGCTGCCGGCTCGGTGCTGCAGGCGGCGGCGCTTGAGGGCCTGCATCAGCCCCTGGGATTCCTGCTGCAGTGGGCCGGCCAGCAGCAGCAGGGGTCTCGCGATGGGAAGGGCGGCGGCCTGCTGGTGGACATCGCAGCAGCCGCGGGGCGGCTCGGCGGCTCGCAGACGCAGCCGCAGGTGAGTTCATGGCCCGCGCGAACACACACGACTCGGTCATCGTGCGGCAGGCTGCCCCCACACGCCCCGCGCACGAGGCCGCACAGCACGCCAAGCCTGGGAGTGCGCGCGCCGTTGTGCCACCGCGCCCTGGCGTCCTGCAGGCGCTGTTCCGCCACCTGCTGTCCTGCCGGCACGGCCGTGCGCGCGGCCGCGTTGGACGCCTGGTGCTCTACTCGCGCACTATCGCGGTGCACAGCACCTTCCTCGGCCTGATCCCGCCGGCGTGCATGGCGGGGTTCAGACGCGGCGACGCCGGTGATTTTCGCGACAGATTGACCACGCGCGGATCCTGGAACGCATAGATGACGAGGAGCGGGTTGCGGTACACCGAGGCAAAGGTTTCGGCTTGCAGCAGGGTGGCGTCGTTTAGCTCTGCCTTGAAGGAGGGCGTGGACTCCAATGCCCGCGAGCCGTCATCTGGCGGGGCGCAACAGCGGCAGAGGTGATTTCCCGCAATGGAACGTGCGCTGCATGCATACACAAGGATTGCCCGATGGGTCCGCCCGATGCCGCGCTTTGCCAAATCGGGCAAACAGCTGATGGATCCGATCACCGCCTATCAGGTCGTCCACATGCTGGAAGGTGTCGTCCAGCGCGGGACTGCGGTGCGGCTGCGCGACCTGAACGTGCCGTTGTTCGGCAAGACGGGGACGACCACCGGGCCGCAGCACGGCGG
>NNCB01000429.1:0-17905 GCA_002317545.1 Scenedesmus quadricauda | reverse complement strand
CGACGTAGCAGGTACGCCAGCGGGCCCCCGCCTGCGCGGGGGGCGACGCGGCATCACCACGCCACGGCAGCGTGGCCCGACTGAGTGGCACGGCATGGGCAAAGAGGGGGCGTAGGACGAGCGCCTACCATTGCACCCGGCAAGATCGGCCTGGGTATCCAAAAACAAAAGCCTCTGCTCCGAGCTTGACTCGCCTCGTCACTGCTATCCTTTGCGCCCTGTTATACAAGGGCTCGAGAAAGGCCTGCCCAGCAACGGCGCAGCAACTGCGCGACAACCCTGCCGCCCTGCCACCCCGCGCGCAGTAGCCGCCCCCCCCCCCCCCGGTCTGACCTTGTACGCGAGGTGCTCGTCAGCGCTGCCGCCGGGCATGAGCTCGTACACCAGGGCGGCCCCGCCGCCGCGCGGCCCGCCGCCGCGGCAGCAGCCCAGCAGGCGCACGAGGTGGGCGTGGCGCAGGCGGGACAGCAGCGCGAGCTCGTTCGCAAACTCGGCCTGGCCCTGCAGGCCACCCTCGTCCATCACCTGGGGTGTTTTTTTTGGCCTACCGGGATGCCCCGGCGGTTCCGTGAAACTCAGCTTCAGGCGTGAACGCACGCGGCTGCGCACAAGTCGTTTTCACGATCAAGGCGTCGAGTTGCTCCGAGCAGCTGGAGCGTCAAGGGGCCGGCGTTGTGGGTCGCATGGAGGCCCCCTCGACGCGGGGTTCGCGCCTGATGGCGACGGGTGTGGCGGCGAGCATGTGCGCTGAAGACGCGGCCAAAGCCGCCCTCCCCGATCACGGCTGCATGTTGAGGCCGCCCGTGGCCCTGAGGGGATGGGCGAAGCGCGTTGCATGAGTCGGCATGCATCTGCAGGCACGTTGACATGGGTCACTGCTGAACCCCGCAAACACCCTGCTTGCGACTCGGTGCCTGACCGGACCACCTCTGCCCTCAAATCCTGCCGAATCGAGGATGGCGGATGCGGGATCGTGACTGTCTGTATGGCGGCAATGTTGAGCCTGGCGCCCGCAATTGCGGGCACATTGCTCGAACCGGCCCTGCACCTTCCAAAGGCGCAGTGCGAGCGTGCCAGGGGCCGGTATCTCCTCGATCTTTTTCGCCTTGCTATCGAGGGCCGTTACGATGTCGTCGTGTCTATGTATCACGACCAGGGCCAGATCGCTCTCAAAACAGCGGCCTTCGAGGGCGCCTGCACAATCTATATCGGCCTGGACTATGTTCGCCTGACCGTTCCGCACGGGTCCGCTATGGCGCAGCGCTCATCGCTCGCTCCGTTCTTGACAAACGCCGCAAAATTGTAGACGATGGCGTCAGATGAGCTGTGGCAAGCCTTGGCGCCACGCCTGGCGACAAGGAGAATGAGAGCGTCGCCATTGCGGTGGCGTGCACGTGCCGATACCTGCGCGCCGCGGTCGAAGCAAGGCGTCGCAGCTCCTGCACTCCTCGCGACCGTCGCACGCGGCGCACGCAAAGGTCACCGCCTCTGGGTCGTCGCGCGTTGCGCGCGGGTGGGCCAGCTCCCTTCGCCACGTCCGACGGATAGGGCGACGAGCGCGCATATTGCGGGCTGGTGGTAAAGCCGATCTGGTTGTTGACGATGAAGTGGATGCAGCCGCCGGTGTTGTAACCGCGGATGCCCCTGCTTGTCTCCATGCCACCAGGTCCATACCCTGCATGTGTACCTGCACATCGGGGCCGCTGCAGAGCTCTCCATGCACCTGCAATCCGTTGGCGCCGCGTGGCCCTCGGTGCAGTCGCTCTTCATTGATGCAGACTCCAGGACCGGCCCCGGAGACCTCGTGCACACCCTCACGATGTTCATAGCCTGCTGCCCCAACCTGGGGGATGTTCAGCTGTCCGGCGACGCCAGGGTCGTGACCGGCCGCCACACGCGAACAGCACGCGCCGGGGCGCAACAGGGCTCTTCGCAGCGCTGTCCGCGGCAACGGGCACCCTGCGCAGCGTTCAGCTCCCAGACTGCACCAGCCTGAAGCCGGCGACGTTTCGCGCCACCTGCCCCAGTTGTCCGGCCTGACGTGCCTCGCGTTCAGGTACGGCGACGCGCGGGTCCCGGGGCGCCGAGGCCTGGGATCCCGTGCGGGCGAAAGGCGCAGCCCAGTCGAAATCCTCCTCGGTGTCGATCGTGACCCAGAAGCGCGGGCGCGCGCCCGCTTCGAGCCCGCTCCGCTCCGCTGCGGGTGTTGCAGGCGCTGCCGGCGGGCCGGAGGGCGCGATATCGTCCGTACCGCGCGAACGGATCGTCAGCTTGTTGGGCACCGCCTCGACGCGTGCGCCGAAAAGGGCCATGCCCAGCACGTTACCGGTGTTCATCTTCGTATCGGGATTGTCCGATTCCTCGCGTTGCGGCACGAAGACGCCAAGGTCGACAAGCTCGCCCGCACGCGCGTCGAAATGATAGCTGCCGAGCGAAAAACTGGTGTCCGCCGATCCCATCTGCGAATCGCTTCCTCCCGCCCCGCGCCCCAAGTCCGCGGGCGCTCGACCAGGTCGATTGTTGAGGATCAAGTCACTGCGCCGACCTGCTGGCCCCCGAGCCGCTCGGCGCTGCGGCCGTCGCGGCCATCGCGGGCGCCGCGCCCGCGCTGGCCGAGCTCTCCGCAGCATTCGGCATCCTCCTGCCGCACGGCAGCACCGCCGCGCTGCCGGAGACGCTGACGGATCCATGCGGCTGGGACCGTCAGACGTGGTGCTCGCGCGGCTCACGCCGCAGCTCATGTTCCTCACTGCCTGAACGCCCTGGACAGGGGCGTGCGGCTGCAGGCGGCGCTTGACAGCCACCCTGAGCTGGAGGGGGTGACGTTTGACAGGGGTTTCGCCCTGGACGACCACGAGGAAGACGAGGAGGACGAGGAGCAGGAGGACGAGCTGAATGGCGGCGACGGCCTGGGGTTCCTGGCGCAGCTGCCGCAGCTGCGTGAGGTGACGAGCTCGCGGTTTGAGCACGACCTGCTGGCCGGGCCGCGTGCGGGCGAGTGGTCAGCCGCCGGCTGTGCACGTGGGCGCTGGCGTGAGGCGGGCGGCGCTGTGGAGGAGCTTGCCTCGCACCGGGGACGCGGGGAAACGCGCGGTTTGCCGAGGTGGCCTGGCGGTGGGGCGGACCATCACCATCGCAAGGCTACCCGTCGCTCGACGGCACGCGCACACGCCGTATGCCGGCGATGCACGAAGGCACGGCACCAGCCGCGGCGGGTGCGCTGCGTGCACCGACCGGGGCGCGGCTCGAAGGAGACGAGTTGGCGTATTTCCGCGGCGCCGCGCCGGAAAGCCCCTAAAAAGGGCTGATTGCCTCATTGTCATTTAACCCGATTATCCTATCTTGTGCGGATAGGTGCACGCCTCAGTCGCCTCGCCTGGAGTGGAGAACGATCGCATTCGGGCTACGGTTGGGGGTGCGACGCGCCCGGCGACGCAGGGCGCGGCCTTCTGTCTCTGCCGCTCTTCATCCGGCTCGAAGAGCTCGTCCTCATCCTACTGCCTCTAGGGCCCCTGCCCGCGGCAGCCGCCACCCAGGCACGCAGGGACATTCGCGGCAAAGGCCGCAAGCGCGGCGGCCAGCGTGGATCCCGCAGCCGCGGCTGGGAGGCGCCCAGCGCCGCGATTCTGGCGCCGCTGGGTCGCTACGGCCGGCGTCGCGGTCGACGTCGCCGATCAGGGGCACCGAGATCTTGCCGTCCGGGCGGACCGGCACGGTGATGCCGAGGTCCGGGTTGCGCCACACCGAGAGACCTGGACCTTGACCTGGAGCAGTTTGGCATCGGCTGGTAGCTGTGTTGGGGCGGATGCTGTGGGCGCTGCTGCTCACGGCAAGGTCCGCTGCGGCAGTTAGATTGGTGTGGCATGTGTGCAATCAGCATGCTTCGGACTGTTGTGCAGTCCGCACTTGTATTGCCACTTGTTGTGCTTGACCCACGATGACTTGCCACAATGCGTTCTTTGTGCTCGCAATGGAGTTTGCTTGCTGCCCTCCAAGCCAGTTTGGCACGCCTGCTTGAGTCCTGTGGAAAGGCTGTTGACAAGCGCAAGCAACCGAAAGGTGGTGCAATCCATCAACAAATTACCGACTGACTATTAAAGGCGGCCATCCGCCGCGATGTGGGCGGCGCAGCATACGGTCGCGGCCGGTTCGCAGACATTTCGGTGGCACGCATGGCTACCAAGAGCAAACATCCGCTGGCTGAGGAGCCATCTGTTGCATCACGATGATCACGGTAGTGAGCCATTGCGTGCAAAGCGGATGTTTTCGCTCTGGTACTTCAACCAAACCCTGAACATCTTCAGCCAGATCGGGATGATCATGCTCATTGGGCTCGTGACCAAAAACGGAATCCTGATGCGGGAATTTTCCAATCAGCTACGCGAGGAGGCTTGGCATGAAAGAAGCCGTGCTGGAACCGCCAGCGCGTGTTTGGACCATCGCTGATGACGAGAGCGAGGCGCCTGTACCGCGTATACATCCTCTGCATCGTTGTATCACCTGGGCACAAGAAGTCGCCTTCGACCCAATCCTCCTCGCTGCAGAGCCCGAGAATCGGTAGCGGCCGCCTCCAGGCTTCGATGTCGTCACTGCGCCCGTCCGCGAGTCCAGTCCTCCGCGCGGCAGCGGCGAGGCCCACGTCCCCCAGCTTTGCGTTGAGGGCGCCGTCCATGAAGCTGAGCCTGGGCCGGGGGGGGGAATTGAACAAAAAGAAACAAAAAAAGGGTGACTATACACGCAAGGAGCGTACTTTTTCCATGGCCAATGGGAAGACTTAGCAGAATCAGCATTGTGTGCGGGATTGCCGCGTGTGAGTGGCCACTCTTCGCCGTTCGAAGAGGCGTGCACTAAGGCCCTCAGTGTATGCTGGTCCGCGCTGCGCACAAGGGCGCATTCGGGCATGTGCAGGCAGGTCCGCAAGCAAGGGTGCGAAGCCCGGCGCGGCCCGCAGGTCCGTGTAGGCAGGGCAGTCCAGCAGGGCATGTTTAGGCATATCTTCAAGGTCGCAGCCGTCGCAGTGGTGGATAGGGTAGGGGTGTTGTATCATGCAACTCCAAGCAGCTGGAGCGCAAGGGGGTGGCGATGTGGGGTTACTGGAAGCCGCCTTGCGACACGCTTCCTGCCTTGATGGCGACGGGTGTTGCGACGAGCTGGCCCTGATACGCGGCCAGCCGCACCTTCGGCGTCACCGCGCGAAAGACGTTCTGACGGGACCGGAAAGGGGCCGGATGCCACGGCTTTCCGGTCCCTTTCTACCCGCTGAAATGCTGCACAAATTTTGTGCAGCATTGCCGCAATTTTGCCCTTTTCCAGACATTGACAAGGCATTCATTGCGTCAACAGTTTCAGGAGGGGAGAGCCTGAAAGGCTGGGCCGGGACGAGGCGGCTACGCCGGGAGGTTGAGCACTGACGCCTGCAATTGCCGCCTAGATCAACATTGACCTAATATTCATTCGTATGAAAGTTGCGCACCCCGCCAGCGGCCGGCAACATCATCAGATCTTCGCTGCCCGGATGGAAATTTGTAGTGCAATATTGTAAGCTGAACGGCCGTGAGACCTACCAAGGCGGCAGGATTGTCCTAGGCCAAGGATCGCGAGCTGCCGGTGCCGGGCTGCATCTGCGCTGCGGGGCTTGCTATGCTGCTGACCGTTCCACGCAAGTCGGTCTGCCGAGCGCACCGCACATTGCCCGCTTCGCGCCCGACAAACGCCCAGACGTTCCAGACGATGGCGTCGGATGAGCTTGGCAGCCGTGCCGCGCCGGCGACAGGGAGAATGAGAGCGTCGCCATCGCGGTGGCGCGCACGTGCCGCACCCTGCGCGCCGCGGTGGAGGCGAGGCTGTCGCCATTCCCTGTCGAAACAACTGAAATGCTGGGATGCCACCCTCGTGCCTGGGCGATCTCTATACTACCTATCTCGCCGGGTTTGGACCGGTTGCGGCCGGGCTGTTCTGGTCGGCCAGCCGCTATCCGGGCCACTATCCCGCGCGGCGACTATTCTCGATGGCATTCGATTATGCCGCGCTGACTTTCTGCATCATTGCCGGGGGCAAGGCCATGCTGCCCCTCTATGCGCTCGTCATATGGGTCACGATCGGCAACGGAATGCGTTTCGGATCGCGCTACATGCTGGTCGCCGCGATCATGGCGCAGGTAACGCTCGCTGTGGCGACCGTATTCACTGCATATTGGCAACAGGATCCGGCGCTGGTCCTGACCTTTTCCCTGACCGCGCTGGTCGTTCCGGCCTATATCCGGACTTTGTGCGCGTTGGGGGACGCCAGGGTCGCGCCCGGCGGCGCCGCCGGCGCTGGCGCGACGGGCCTGTTTGCGGCGCTGTCCCCGGCGGCGGGCACCCTGCGCAGCGTCGACCTCCAGAACTGCACCGGCCTGGTCGCCCGCGATACATCGCGCCACCTGCCCCAGTTGTCCGGCCTGACGTGGCTCGCGTCAGGTAGGCCCCGCAGACGAGCCGGGGACGCGCGAGGCGGTATCGCCGTGGCGGCGCGATAGGGGCCCGACAGCGCTCGAGGTTCTCGGGTGGATCCGCGACCCAGAAGCGCGGGCGCGCGCCCGCTGCGGCTGGAGCCGCTGGCGCGCCTGCGGGTGTTGGAGGCGCTGCCGGCGTGGCGGAGGTCGCGCTACGCGGCGATGTGCGCCGAGGCCGGCGCCCTGGCGGCGCTGACCAAGCTGCGGCTGCGTGGCCCGTGTCTTACGTCACGGTGAGCAGCTGTGGGATCGATTGGGTGTCGCTGTCATGCGAGCAATCGCCTGGTGCGTGGAGTCACCCGCACGCGCTGAGATGTGTCGAGGCGCCGGCCAGCCCGGTGCTTGACGGACCGCGCCTCGACGGCTGCGCGACTGCCGCGCCCCGTGCCTATGGTCAGCAGGCGCCAGGGTGGCTGTTGAGGATCACGTCACCGACGCCGACCTGCTGGCCCCAGAGCCGCTGATCGCCGCTGCCAAGCGGGCACTCGACGCGCTGCCCCCGCGCTGGACGTCTCTATGCTCGACTCGGCGTCCTCCGCCGCAAGGCAGTCAGGCCGCGCTCCGAAAACGCTTAAGGAAATGCGTGCGACGCGCGCCGCGATGATGGCGCCGCCGGTGTCGCCAAGCTCGGCCTCGCCAACCGACGATGTGCGCTCGAAATCGGTGATCGTCGCCGAAGGCGCCTCGAAAAGCTTCGGCGACCGCACGATCATCAAGAATTTCGATCCGCGTCAGCGCGAGGAGGAGGAAGAGGACGAGGAGGACGAGCTGAACGGCGGCGATGGCCTGGGCTTCCTGGCGGAGCTGCCGCGGCTGCGCGCTGTGAAGATCTCGCAGATGGAGCCCGACTTGCTGGCAGGCCCGCGCGCGGGCGAGTGGGTCAGCCGCCGGCTGTGCACGTGGGCGCTAGCATGGGCGGGCGGTGCTGTTGAGGAGCTTGACCTGTACCTTCGGCACGCGGAGGAGCCACTGCGGTGAGCTTGCGGGCGAGCAGGGGGCGCTGGACGCAGGCAAGACGCGCATCCTGCGCATGCGCTGACGCCTGGAATCAACGGCCACGCACGCCACGCACGCCACGGCGACCGAGCCGCGCTGAGCCGCGGGGCGCTCGAGCCTGCAGGTGCCGTTGCAAGCCGTACGTGCGCAGCAGTCTCGATCCGCCCTGATCATGCACTGCAACGTCCCGCCACAAACTCGACATGCCCAGGTCCTGGCATTGATGGCGCGGCAATGGGCGCACGCCTCAGGCGCCTCAGCCTGATGCTGGAGAACTCAGCGCACCCGGGCGACGGTTGGGGGCGAGATGCGCCCACTTCTGGGCGCGACTCTTCGCTCCATCTCGATCGGCTGATGAGTCTCGCTTCGCCGCGCTTGTGGTCTATGCGCAGGAACTCGTCCCCGGCCCGGCAGGCACGGGCGGTCGGGGCGTCGATGTTGGTGAGGGCATCGGGCGGCGCGGTCAAGCGCCGCCGGTGGTGGCTCGTTCATCGTATTTCCAGCGCTTTTGTTCTCCGGCGTGCCGCCGATCCTGGCCAATGCCTCGAACACCTATGCCGCCCTGCCCGAGGGCAAGGCCGAGCTCGAGGCCGCGCGTGCGGCCTTAGCGGCGCCGCACAAGGAGTACCTGATCCTCAGGTAGGGCATTTCCGGACTGGTAGGCGTGTCCGGGCAGAGGCCGTGAGCGCTGCTGCTCGGGGCGCGGTCCTTGTGGTGCGTGATACCGTTGCGGCATGCTGGCAGTCAGTAAGCTGCATTGTGCCAGTTGCTATGTCCATGAGCTTGACTTGGCTTGGCATTTTTTGAGCTTGATATAGACGGCTGGTTGTTGCCAACTGTTAATGCCAACGAGCGCTATTACATGATCCTGCTGGACATAGCAGAGGACGTAGCAGCCTCCAGCTCAAAGATGGTCCAGACGCCGCACCCAACAAACAACCAACCGACAGTGCAGACCCAGCCGATATCCACAGCCTGGCCTACTCACTCAACATCCACCGTCCGCGGCTCCAGCTTGTAATCAAAGTCGTCGGCTTTGAAGCTGGCCTGCGGCGTCAAGCTCCTCCTCCAGCGAGCCAGCGCAACTGGGCGTGCCTCCCCTCTGATTGCCTGGGCCGCTGCCGCTGTCATTGCAGCCATGTCCGCTACTGTTGCCACCGCCACCCCCGCTGCCACCGCCGCCGCAGCGCCCCCTCCAGCCGCTGAGCCGCTCTATGGGGTCATACTCCTCGACCTTGTCGTAGCCGCGGACTGCTTTGCTGAGGTTGGGCATGTGAGAGGGTTGATGGATGGGGGTTCTGATCCCAGGTGCTTGACGCAGCTGCGCAAGCGGCTGCTCTGTCGAGGGACAAGCATTCGTATCGCACCCAACTCCGCTGCTGCCTCATCCCGTCGCCTTGTCACCGCGCACCCTATCTTGAGCCTGCGCGACGAGCTGGTCTAGGCCGTACCAGCAAGCAGGACAAACGCCAAAGCGATCCAAAACCTGGAAGCTGAAATATTAAAAGCTAAAAGCCCGGTTGAAAGAGCCATCTGGCAAAACATGGCAGCCAAGGCCTATTTATCCTATTTTCAAAACAACCGGTACCAGTCCTTCGGTGGCAGTGCCAGCGGCATGTACGAATTGACTGCGCGGATGGCGCCGTAAGCCATGCGTTACTCGGTGCCGCTCACGCGGCACCAATTTCGACAAGCTCCGCAGCGATCCAAAGGAAGTTGCGCGGGGCCTGCTGCTGGCCGACGGCGGCATGGTGCTGAACCGCACCAACCTGCAGGCGAATGACGCCATCGCATTGACAACCACTCACCTTCGCCATACCGTCCACTGAGCTGCGCAGCACACCAACATATGCCTGGTTCCGGTCGATGGGCTGGCGCGTCGCGCGCAAGCTCAAGCTCGTATCGTAAACTGGCCTCGACAAAGACGCCGCTGGCCCGCTGCCGAAACAGATGACATGAATGCTTTCAATTGCGCCAATGCGTGAGCCCGCGCACTGCCCTGATGATGCCTGGTGGCCGCACCATGACGGCTCGATGGACGCGATCCCGCTCGAGCCTTACTTCCGCAAGGCTCGCGAGGCCGGCGGGCTCGACATTCTCGAACTCGACGAAGGCATGTTGCAATGGGGACTCAAGGCCGCGGCGTTCCGCCTGCCCTCCTGCACGGCCGACCGCGGCGTCGGCGCTGATGCGGCACCGCGGCATGTCGACGGGCTGTCAAGACGCGTCCAGTCGCCCTATGACGACGGCGACGAGTGATACCTGAGGTTCCCGATCATCCGAATGGCATTCAGCTCGTAAAGTCGCCGCGCATGGAATCGAACACTTAATCGCCACCACTGAGCCGCTCACGGCTTGATCCGCTGTGCATCCGGGTCATTCTCATGCAGTGCTAACCTCCGCACGCGGCCGGCTCTTGCCTCCCCCTGTTCAAACCTCTATGGCAGGCAATGATGACCTGCTTTGAGAGTTTGCGGCTTCAAGACACCTTGCACCAAGACACCGCCTCGTCGCATTCGCCTGCGACTGCTCACTTGACAACTGGACCCTCCCTCCTCGCCTGGTGAGCCGCTGTGGTGGTCTTGGCACAGCTGGCTTCCTGGCATGACCACATGCACTATGCACTATGCACTATGCGCTCTTCACGAGAGGCTGTTGCCTGCTATCGCTTGGTAAACAAGTCCAGGGAGCGTATACGACAAAGCCAGACCAAAAACAACTGCTTCGCCTTCCATGGGCCTGCGCTGACCTGTCTCGCTGGCATATTTCCTGCTGCTAAATGCATACCTGCATTTTCAGCGTATCGCATGGCCAGGGGACTGCCTTCTTCGCAGGTACTTCCCTGCTCCCGCTATGCGCGGGTACTAAAGCACTTCCGGATTGCCAGCGGTCCGTTCACGGCTTTCGGGCGGCATCGACGTTGTTTCCGATTACCGGTTCCGCGGGATTTCGCTGTCGAACGAAAAGGTTGCCGTCCAGCCGACCCTGTCGGTCAGCCATGAAAGCGGCTTTTACGCCGGTGTCTGGGGTTCGTCGCTGCCCGACAGCCCGCTTTACGGCAAGTTGAGCTCGACCTGTTCGCAGGTACTAATTCCGCCATCAACCGGCCCTCCCACCCCCCATGACCGACTGAGGATCTGCATGGCATCGATCGAACGGACCGCATACCCGCAATTCAAGCGCAATCCTGTCGTCCGGGAACTGATCGCGGCCTACACGCCGACCGACGACGAACTGGCCTTCATCGCCGACAACGCTCGGCAACCGGGTCACCGATTGACCTTGGCGCTGCTGCTGAAATCCTTCCAGCGATTGGGCCCACAACCGCCTTCCTGCCACGGCCGTGGTAGTGCCTCGTCGCATTGACCTCGGCTGTCCAAGGTTGGCGGAAAGAACAGCGCCCTCAATATAGGAAACTGACACATCCCTCCAGTGGTGCAGTCGGTGCCACGCGAGGGCCACACCTCAACATTGTCAAATCAACTCCAGGCTGCCCATGTTGTGCGTGCTGAGCCCCACCCTCTTGTCTGCTAAATCACTTTGACGACCCTGCCCTTCGTATGCCACCACGCATCATCGGGCCTGCCTGAGCAATACACGAGGCGCCTTGACGTTTCGGCGACTACAAGCCATCCGTCTGGGTGAGCGGTCCGGTTGGCAGCGCAGCAACGCTCCCATTGCCGCAGGTTTTCCCAGCTGACTGCTTGTGTTTGCTGGTGTGGGCTACGGGCGCTCTGTGACGATACATCCCATGTTAGGAAGTGCCGGCTGATCCGAGTGATGTAGCCATAAGTATACTGAAGAGCGCGGTCCCTTTGTTGTGATTTCTTGACATGTGACATAGCTTCTGTTGTAGATAAAGTGGTTTCAAATGCAAAACTTGTTTGTGTTTTCAGTAAATGGTTAATTCTTTGCACATATTCTTCCCGCTTCAATTGGATATCCGCTTCTATGCTGCGTCTTTGCAAGGGGCGGCAAAGACGAACAATTATCTGTCAATCCACGACACCTGATGTACACCACAATACCCTCTAAGAATCCTGGGCCAGAAGAGCCCTAAAAAAGGGCGTTCCGGGATATTAAACAAAAACAAGGGATTGCCATTTACCTTGATAAATGGCATCCCAAACAACAACAACAAATATCCCCAGGTGATCCAGGTCCTGATTTTATAAAATTTACCCTGGGGCTGGAAAGCGTAGATCCATTTGCGCTTCCCAACTTTATCCAGGCCGGCAAGCGGTTCCCGTAATGCGTGTTCTGTATTTAATTGGTTTCTGCATGTGGTCGAAGGATCTGCCCAACTTCCCTGAATCACCTGCGCGTGCAAGCACGGCATCGCGGGCCGCGCTGTGGTGGTACAGGTCCCCATCGGGCGCAAAGCAACCGCCGCTGTTGAGTCGTCCGCGCTAGCGCTAGCGCCTTGAGCGCGGACGAATTACGGCTGGCAACACTCCGCAATTGTCACACTCCACAACTGTCACGCGGTCAGCTTGCCTGCGCCTGTGCGTATGTCGCCTGTTCTTACAGCACGCCCCGTTCTGATTCAGCCAGGCTGCATCACGCTGGAGATGTCGACCAAGTTGCTGGCTGCCGCTCCAGCAGGTCTCCTGGTGAGTGTGTACCTTGCGTGTGCGTGACGGTGTGCATGCCGTTGAGGGTGAGCGCGTTCCCGACCAGCAGCAGGTTGCCGATGATGATGAAACAAAATAGATGCAAAATCTACCAAATTCCATAGATGCAATTTGAGCTAAAATGAGTGCAACCCTGCTTTTAGCCTTGTTTGCCAGTGGCGACAGTTCAGGTTTTTGTTGAATCTGCCCCTGAGCCAGCAACTGTGCACCTTCGCCATATGACTTTTCCTACGTCTTCCTCGACGCACATGCCGGCCGGTTGCAATGCAGCGAAGCGCACAGGTACGCCAGGCTGGAGTCGTGTTTGAACTCCAATGCTCATCTTGGCGTGTCGCAAAGTGTTCTGTCAGTGGGCTAAGGAAGCGCGCGTCCCCGCCGTTTTTAAGGTAGGAAAGGGCCGCATCAGCAAAGGTCAGTGCCCCCTTGGGGACAAAGGCACCACGTTCGATCTCTTCGCGGATTGCGTTGAGGACTTTCTGTGCTTTCTTTCGGTCAGCAGTGCCCGAGTTCGGTCAACGGTGACGCCGAGGTAGGTGCCACGTACGAGTAGTTGGGCGACTTGCCCTGGCGTGACATATAACACTCAAGTATAAATGGTGCTTGGTACAGCATAGCCCCGTGTGTCCCCAGGGGGCTAGCTGTCTCCAGCTAACCCCTTGTTTTTATTGGTGGAGCCAAACGGGATCGAACCGTTGACCTCTACACCATTGTACAGTCTGCCTGCTGACCTAGCTGACTGCTTTGCACCCTCGCTTTCCTGTCTGCTGTTCGACCATGTAACGGTCTGAGATAGGGTAAATGTTTATACCTACAAGTCGGAATCCTGCACCTTGTCGTTCACGACAGGGACCCGGACGAGAATCACAAGCCGATGATGGCGGCCCGCGTGGTCGATCAGGACGGCACCATGGAGATCGAGGGTAGCTCCGTCACCGATATGACGGGCTATATATCGTCCGAACGGCAATTGGGCCGGCCTGCTATCGGCTTGAACTGCGTCTCGCTCTGCGATGTCGAGCAGTCGACGTACCGCGGCGTCATGGTCGGAATGCCGAACGGAAGGCCAGCGATGGCACCACGGCGCCGAGCGGGGTTGTCGCGACGCTGCTTGACGCTTGGCCTCTTGTGCGCCGCCAAACAGCACAGTATGAGACCGGTGACGGTTTTCGCCCGTCATACAGGTGGGATCCCTCGTCAAGTTGTGCCGTAGTGGTACCGCCTACCGTATAGTTGCTGGTAGTGGTATATACAGGTACGGTATTATACATCCAGGATTTGTACAGGTCGTATTGCGGAAGGATTGAATAGCGTAAGCTGTCCGGGCTGCTGCCATTATACAATTTGAGTCTCGTTCGCACCCGATACGGTTTGGAACGCGTCGGTCTATTACCAGAAGGGCAAGTTCGAGGGCCGGCTGTCCTACAATTACATCGGTGGCTTCCTCGAAACGATCAACGACACGATCCCGAATGCCGATCAATATTGGCAGAGGCGGCACGCTCGACGCGCTCACTTCCGCCTGCCCGGCGGCACGTCACTGCGTGCCCGGGTGGCCGGTCGACGCAGGGGCGCCCGCGAGCGCTGACAAGCTGCTGAGGTGGACAGGGCGAGATGGCGGCGTCCAACCCTGACGTCATCTTCGACGCCCTCGACGACATCGAGCAGAGGTGCGCACAGAGTGCCAGCGCGTGAGGAGGGATGCGCCAATTCGGCTTCCCCAGCGTGCTGCCGCCTGGCAGTGGCTGCCTAGCAGCGACGCTGCCGTGTGTAGCGCCGCTGGCTCCTGGCGCGACCTGGGCTGCGATGCCGGACATCAGCCGCGGTCCAGTCGACTGATGCCGCTTCCTCGCCTCCGGCCGGCAGACACCTGCCAGACTGCAGCGCGGCGGCCTGGCGGCCAGCCTGCGCGACGCGGCGCAGCGGCTGGGCGGCGACCGGTGGCGGGGCCCGGCGGCGCGGCGGCCGCCTCGCTGCGCCTGCCGGGCGGCGGGGAGCTGCCGCTGGACCGCGGCGCCGGCCGCCTGTTGGCTCCGAGCTGGCGGCGCTGCACGGCGCCAGGCTGGCGGCGCGGCGCGGCGGTGACGTGGCGGTCCACCACGCCACCCTGGTCGGCCTGCAGGCGCTGCGCGGCGACGCGGCCGCGGCCGGCGCGGGCGCGCTGGACGCGGCGGCGCGAGTGCTGGCGGGCGCGCGGCACGGCTGGCGGGCAGCGTGGCCTATACACCACGGCGATGCGGGGCTGTCGTGCTCGACCTCTCGGACGCCCGGCATCAGCCCAGGGATGACGGCGCAACTGCCGCTGACCGGCCCGACGAGCGCCATCAGTCGCTCGCGGCCTGGATGCGCGCGGCGCGGCAGCTCTCTCCTCTGTTGTTGAGGCAGCGATGGTGGGCTGCTTCTTGCTCTGCCAGATGATGGCAGCACCGTTGAGCAGGAACACCAGACCACCTGTGCTGTGGCGGGTGTCGAGGTTCCAGCAAAATCTGCGTCGCAGTGCTCCAGTGGCTGCTCCCCTGCCGCGACTCTAAACAACCATCTCCACGTCCCCCCTCGCCCCTCGTGCAGCCTCACCGCGTGGGGTGGTCGGGGCATGGGGGAGTCTCTGGCTCAGAACGGCACCGCGGCTGACGCCAAGGCGTTTGCGTCCAAAGCCACCAGCTACGGCATCACCCTGCTGCTGATCTCGCCACGGGGGCCATCCTGTACGCCATGGTCAACATGCCCTTCAAGCAGGTGGGACGGCGCCGCAGAGCATGCGTGTGTGCGTGTGCGTGTGCGTGTGGGGGGGTGGGGTGGGAGGGGGGCGTTGTGGTGGAGGCATCGGATTGGTCGAAGGCGACGCACTCGGTGGCGGCTTCGAACTTGCGCTGGCGTGCCAGACCATCGTCGCCGAGGAAGGCGTGAGGATGGAGCGCTGGCGTTCCAGCGCGCGGGTTCGAGGGAAATGTCGATGGGCGATTGAACGGGCGACCAGCCATGGGCCGCGATCACATCGTTGCTCTCTTTGGCCCTGCGCCCCGGGCCAAGTGACCAGGTGAGTGAGCTGCTGCGTTGCCCACGCTGCGCCACGGCCTGCGCAGGACACGCTTCTGTACGGGCGCCCCAGCTGAATGACTGGTTGCGGCCGGTGGATGCATGGCGGCTTCGGCGGCGGCGGCTTCGGCGGCGGCGATTTCGGCGGCGCGGCGGTGGCGCGGGTGTTCGTCTCGCGGCGGGGGATCCGCTGGAGCTGTCTGTGCAGGGTGCACACCTCCGGCGCCAGCCGGCTCATTGCGGACGAAGCGACATCAGGCGGACGCACGCTCCTGGATTGCTTCGCTCCGTCGCAATGCGATGCGATAAACCTCTGGCGTTCCCCTCCCCAGGAGCCGCATGCCCACTCAAGGCGGCGCCAGGCTTTACAAAACGCCACCCTTGGCGCACGGGCGCGGCACAGCGCTGCCGCGCCCGCACGCGGCCGACCATACGCAACGCATCGGGGCATGCGCGGGCTGGCGCGCCCACTGAGCGCGGGGCCATCTGAAGGTGCGCTATGGCGAGGATTGCGCCGGGCGGTTCGAGGCGCTGCGGTTTGGCGAGAACCTCGATATTGACGGCACAGGTGAGCGCACCCGCACGGACATATCTCTGTTTGGCATTGCGTGTGTACATGATGACGGGTCTTTGTGGCAGGCAGGGATAAGAGCACCTGGCAGAGGAAGGACTGTGGGACACGGCACGGGCAAGGGAGGGGCGGGGCGCGCTCGGGAGGTCGGCCCTGTTCCTGGATGCCTGGCCTGGCAACGCCTCCCTCGACAGCCTCCCGCGGGCTCTGCTGGGGCCAGGCGCCCATCACGATGGCCTCTTGGTCAAAGCACCCGGTCGCGGCTGGGTACGGCCTAGTCGCATCTGGCGGTTGCACTCACCAGTCCCTCGATAATCAGCGCCGGGAGTGCAAACTCCGTGATGATAGCGCCCGGCGCGCATGAAGCCTAGTCGATCGCTCTGGCGGCGCAGTGCACGCCGCGTCTTGACATTTGTAATGCCACACACACACACTGCTTCTGATGGGTGGATGCGGCCCAGCAGCAGCTGTTGAACATTATTTACAGTGCATTGGGGTGAGGGACCACGCGCTCGCGCACTAGCAGTTGGCAGCACGCTGGAGTAACAATGCCGTCGCGGTTGGTACTGGGCAAGTGATTGCTGCGCGCCGGGGTTGTGGATGGACACTGTACCCGCCTTGTGGCGGGCTGGTCTGCTTTAACCTGGGCACAAGTAGAAGAAATCGCTAAAGATAAAATGAGCGATCTGAACTGTTTCACTATCGAAAGTGCAATGAAAATGGTTGCCGGTACGGCACGTAGTATGGGTTTAACAGTTGAGGGCGATGCGCCTTGGCAAAACTAAACCTTATTAGTTGCCGCCCTAAGCTCGACGATACCCTGCAGCCCTGCTCATGGGACGGAGGCCGAGCAAGCGACGGGGCCGGGCTGCGCTGCGCGCTCCCGCGTTGGCCCAGCAAATGTGGCAACAGCAAGGGTGAAGGAGATGGATTGCAAAGGCAAGGGTAGATTTGTGTGTGCAGTCGACCTATCATACCCGTCGTCCCATAAAGAGCCGAATCAACAACACAGCAGGCGGGCGCGGCCATGACTAGGGCGGGCTAGGACCCCGCCGCAGGGAGAGCGGCCCCGCCGGAGGTCGCGGCACCGCGCTGCCTCTGAGTTCCTCCAGCAGCCAGTGACGGCCCTGATCTGGCTGTCCAGGGCGCCCCTGTCCTCCCTCCTGCTGCGGTCGTTCTTCCAGCTCCTCAAATATGTGGCTGGCGGGTGGAGGGGAGGGTGCGGTGACCTGAGAGCACGATGGCAAGCTGGGGCGAGGACGACGCTGGCGGGTGGTGTAGCTGGTGCGCCCTTTGGCACTGCACACCCTCGCCGAAAGTGCAGGGCGCAAGCGTGCGCGCACACGGCTGGCGCAGATCGTTTCCACACATGACATGCGTGCTGATCCGCTCTATCCAACGCGCAGGCGAAAGCACGTCCAGCATGCTCATGCACTGACGCGGGCCCAGCACGCGCCTCACCCTGCCCAACTGTCCAGGTGGCGTCGACGGAGCGTGTCCCAGGCCGGCTGCCCCAGCCTGAGGCGCCGCACCCAGTTCGAGGGCATGCGGCGCTCGGCCTTGACACAATGACCTGTGGGGAGGTTGGCGGTTGGTTTGTGTGTGAGTGAGTGAGAGAGAGAGAGAGAGAGTGCGCGTGTGTGTGTGCACGCGCGTGTGTGCGCATGCGTGCGCGCGTGTGCATGTGTGCGTTTTTGTGTGCTGTCTGGCCTGCATCAATTTCATGAACCTGCTCAACGGCGCCCAGCAACAACGCGCCAGGAAATTGGAATCCGCAAGGCGGAGCGTTGCGCCAGCAACTGGTCGCTCAATTCTTTAGCGAATGCGCTGTGGTCGTATGATCTGCCTTTGCCGGTTCGCAGCAGGATGGCGCTGGTGGCCATGTAGGCCAGGTAGTAGATGGTGCAGAACACACTCGTGACCTGTGGGGGGAGCGCGGGGAAGGGTGGGGAGGTGGGCAGGTCAACCACAGGGTGGTGTTGGGGCGTGGTGGCCTCCGACATCGCCGATGTGCGCAACTACCACGGCAAGCCGCTGGCCGGGGCCATTGTGGCCGCAAAGTTTCTAAAATCAGGAAGTATGTTCCCGACCATGACACCCTACCTCGGCTACATCCTGGCATGCCGGCGCACGCGCTCGCACACCTGAACGCGCCTCGGCACCGTTCCAACGGCCTAC
>NNCB01000428.1:0-17905 GCA_002317545.1 Scenedesmus quadricauda | reverse complement strand
TCGCGACGCTCCAGTCGCGAGCACGCCTTTGAACCTTAGAGAATGCCGGCGGGCTCACCCAGGGTATCCGCGTCCAGCACCTCAAAGGGGCCCAGAAAGTCCACCGGCTGCAGCGTGTCGTTGATGGCCCTAGAGACGGCGGCGGCCAAGCGAGAGACGGGCGGGCGGGGCGGCGCGACTGAGACGGCAAGGCCGGGTTGGCCGTGGGCGAGCTGGCCGCGCAGCACACCGGCCAGCGCCGGCAACGGCTGCGTGACAGCCTGCAGCACCAGCTCGGGCTCAGAACCCGTGATGATCACGTCATGGCACGGCGGCCACAACTGCATCCCTATACAGAGTGCTGCCCGCAGTCAGCACGGGACACACGCGGCCGGCAGTACAGGCACGATCGCCTTCGCACCCGCCGCCTATGTGGCCTGGTTGTCCGGCGCGATCTTGGGCAGCAACAGCACCTGCATACGACAAACAAAGCCGCAAAGACAGCCCAGTCGGAGTGCAGCGGGTTTGAAGCCAAAAGCCACGAGCACGGGATGGATCCCTGGCGCTGCCATGCGCCATCCCGGTGCAGTCCCTCAGGCAACAATTGGCCGAGGTAGTAAGGCTGTCAGGCACCATCAGGTTAAACGCTCGAAAGCACAGGATGAAGGGGATGCTTTAGGTGTCGTGTTGCGGTTGCCGGACCGCTCCCGAGTGAGGGAGCGCAAAGGATTCGCCTGGAACGTCCCATTCGGAGCGCTCGCAGCACAGCAGGCACAAGCGGCGCGTCGGGTGCCAGGCACACCATGAGGAAGACGCCGCCGGGGGTCAGGATGCGCGAAGCCTCGAAAACATGCGGGAGACGTTCGAGACGCCCTCCTTGGAGCACAGCAGCGCATCCACCGTGCCTGCGCCGGCGGCGCGCGCGCAGTAATGGTTGGCAGTAGGGAGCATGGGCTTGTGGCGTTAATCGTGCGGGCTTGCCGGCAGGTGCGCATGTGGGCGCAGCATGATGCTCGAATTTGCGCGGGGCAGGCCAATGACGGCAAGGACTGGTGCCGCCGCGATGTTCGATCCGTCGATATGGCTGGAAAATCCGGCGACGCAGATGTGGGCGCAACAGTCGTCTCCCCACCCCCTGCGCATCCTCACCCTTGCAAGCACGCCCCCAAACTGACAGTCCCCGAACTCTGGCATTCGCGGCAGTCGGCCTTGACATGCTCAGGCCGCGGATGCCCCAGTGCTCCTCTGTCAGTGGTCTATCCTTGTGGGCGATGTCGACCTGCGAGGTGGCGCCGCAGCCGCCATGCAGCGCATGCGAGCGCCATGCGGGAGAGCACGCGCTTCGGAGCGCTCATGCACGAGCGCGCGTGCTGTCGCGCCGGGCCAGCGCCCCTGGGCAGTGGGCGCCCGGCGCGGGCTGCACAGCTTGCTCGTGTGCCGCCGACTGGCTGGGTCGGCGGTTGCAGGTGGCAAGCAGGTCACCGGCGGGTTGACGCATGCTGGTGTCAGCCGCTGACGTGTGTAAGCACAAGGATAGGTGCTGTCGTCGCACTTGACAGTGCGCGCGGGCGCGGCACGCGGCGGAGCTCGTGGGGAAGAGGGGCTGGGGGTGCCATTTAAGGACCGCGTTCCACGTCAGCCGGAGCTCGGAATCTTCCTGAATGTTCGACGTCGCGCTGCCGATCTGAAGCACGGGCTTCGCTTCGAGAGGAAGGTGCCGAGTACCCGCCGCAGCGTGCGATAACCGGCGCGGCGCAGCATCGTCCCGATTGTCGGGATCTGCGGGCTCAGCTCGGGGTGTGGCGGCGAGTTGGGGTTGACATAGACCCCGGTGTGCTGGGTGTGGAGGCCGGTGTAAATGTTCGAGCGCGGGCGCACGTGCGGCGTCTTCTATGGGCGCACCCTCAGCCTGGAACCGTTCGAAGGGCTGGTGCTCCCGCCGTAGCGCGCCTCCCGTATGCGGGCTCGGCATCGGGACCTGCTGCCAGCCCTGCGCCGGCTGCGCGGGGGATGCCGGCGGCGGCGTCTCCGGCGGCGGCGATGTCGCGGCCATGCGACCCACGTCGCCGCGCGCGCGCTGAACGCGGCGCCGTCGCTGTACGGATGGGGTGATGGCGGTGCGCGATTGGCGGCGGCGAAAGGCCGTGCGCCGCCAGTAAACGCGCGGTCGGCTTCAAGATCGAGAATAGCGAAGGCGCGCCGCCGACCGCCCTCGTCGACCTCGCCAAGCCGAGCTACCGTATGGGCATCGCGCGCATCAAGGTTGGCTGGGAAGGCCATCAGCTCGGCGTCAAGGTGAAGGCGCGCACGGGAAGCAAGCGATCGTGCCGACGGGCAAGGATGTGCCGCGTGCCTCGGCCGGACAGAGTCAGTCTTTCGGCAATTCACGTTTCAAATCACACTACAATAGTCAAGAATCAATGAACGGTGCGATTGCATCCCGCCGTGATCGTGCCTTCACCGTGCTTCCTTCCGTTCATCGGTCTTGCTCCGCCATGTTACCATACAGCCACTTAATACCTAGTGCGTGCAGCAACATCACACATATCTGTATGGCCTGCCTGCGACCTGCGCCAGTGAGCTCCGTGCAGATGACGTGGAGCCGGTCCACACACATACCACAGGTCTCTTATCTGTGCACTCACTGTTACCTTCCTATATCATGCGACGTAAAGCCGGCCGACAGTCTGAGTTTTTTGGACCCATCGTGCCCGATACTGTTCAAACGGCACGCAGGAGCCACCCGCTGTCATGTCGGGAACGGTAGCTGGCATCCCTAGCTCACAGGTCAACTCTTCCCCCAACTTTGCCCCGAGAAAGTCTAAAAACATGTACGCCTCGCTCCTCTTCTTTGGGTGGCATATTCAGGGAATCAGGAACACCGACATTGAGGCAGTCCATTGGGGACTTTTCATTACGGTAGTCTGCAATTCCTAAGCTTAATTTTTTATTACTCTGTGCCATACTGCTCTGTTATATTAATTAAGTGCGCCCATCCGGGTGGGTGCCCGCCGCAGAGAAAAGCAGGGCGTCAGCTCACCCCCTTCCGCGCGTTGATGCGCGCATGCGTATGAAGGCAGCAGCCACGATGCCTGGAAATAGATGACTGTCAGGAATGTCACCCGAAAGCAGCATCACGCCCAGCGCCTCCCATAGGCGGCTGGTGACGCTCGGCAGCGGTCGACTGGTCTTGAGGAACGTCAAGGTGCCCGTGTGGTGAGGGGACAATGGGCAAGGCGATGACTGGTTTGGGTCGGTGCGTACCAGGGCCGCCTCGCCCTCTCAGAAGCATAGACTGCCAAACGGGCACCAGCGACTGTTATTCGTATTCCAGCAGCTGAAGAAATGCGGAGTCGGCACAGAATGCCAGCTGTCAAGGGGCCATGTGATGGTGGCGCAGCTGGTCATTATGGGAGGACCGGTGACTCGTCTGGGCGAGGCATAAGGCATAATCGGGTGTGTTTTCGGCATGGTACAATAGGATCACTCTCGGCGCGCCCACACGCCATCATCAAGGTGTGCAGTATTGCTGCACGACCCTTCCGTATGTCAACGCACACGCATGCCTTTGATCCATCGGTTGTAATTCCTGGTACGGCCCCCACAAGTCCTGTTGCGGAAAATCCCTTAAAATCAGACGCCATAGGACGATGCCTTGCTTCTTCGATGCCTATTATTTAACTAAGCGACCGGTAAAGAAACGATTGCTCCTCAATTATGTGAGTGCATATGTAATGGTCGTGATAGATTTGTAATTTAATTAGCATTGATGGTTTTTATTCAAGAAAAGTTCCTGTCAAAGTTTGCTCACGCATAAATTCGGGAATAAGTTCCTGCCCCGCCGCCCGCACGCGGGCCACTTCCTGCTCGGGAATGGAACGGTAGGGCCAGCCCTAACCAACCTGGAACATATTGTCTTCGTCGAACTTCAGCCAGACTGGTAAGCTGCATCCTTCTTTTCGTCGTTCTCCAGCGTTACTGATCATCGTACGTATTTGGACGTTTGACAGTTGCGTTTCGAGTCAGCGAGCACGGACAAGCGTGTGCGCGGTCGGGCGCAGATAATAAGGAACGGCGATTTCGAACCCGTTGCTGCGGTCGAGCCGGATTTCGGGAACCAATATGCCGCTGCTCGGCTCGTTGTTGATCGAATGGCTGAGGCCGGGCAGCGGGATCAGCGGCAGGCCGAAAATCTCGACCCGCGCGCCCTTGTACCGCACCTTGTTCTTCGCCCGGTCGTACATCACCTTGACCGCGCGGATCTGCCAGCTCGGATTCTTGGGGCAGCCCGCGTCATCTTCGACGGGGCGGGCATCCAACCGTCTCCCGGCAGCCACCAGTCAGGCAGCGGCGAGACACCAAGCTTGGAGCAGCCCGCACCTTGCGGCCCGCCTTTTGCCCTGTGTCGTTTCCCATTGAGTGGGAATATTTGCCATTTGGCGGGTGGCGCCTGAACCGGTGATGAAGCTCCGCCGCCCGCGATGGCGAGGCCTATCTGGGACAGGGATGTGAAGATTTAAAGAGGCCCCGACAAAAAAGTTGTGCGGCGCAGCATTGAGGTAACGCGTTTGATGGCGCCGACGGCCCGCACCTCGCTTTCGACCATCGCCGCCATCACCATCGGGATTCGCGTTCCCGGCGTCATTTCGACATTGTCGCAGATGCGCGCATAGGTGCGCGCGCGTGCCGATATTCGTTATATTGTCGACCGGGTGCGACGAATAATAGAATCCGAAGGCGTCCTTCTCTCGCGTCATCCGCTCGGCGAGCGTCCACGGCTCGGCCGCGGGCAATTGCAGCGCCGGCGCGATCGCAATGTCGCCGCCGAACAGGCCGCCTTGCCCCGTCGAACGTTGGCGCGCCGTCAGAGCAGGCACTCAAGCTTCTCTGCTCCCGCAAAGGCGCGCGGCCGGTCGGGTTCGACGCAATGGCGCCGCCCCTCGCCCAGGATCAGGCGCGGCACGCACTGCGAACCGTCGCCACGAACCCGAACCGAACCGCCGGTCCGCAACCGCCCGTCCGTCGGGTCCCAACAGCGCCGCAGCGTTTGAGACGCGCGCCGTGGCGCCGCCGCCAAACAGCGGGCGGTCTGGAATGTGACTGGCCAGTCTCGGGCGACCGCCTGCACGTCGCCCTCTGGCGAAAAGCGCCACAGCCAAGCCCGCGACCTTGCACTCGTCCAAGACGTTGTTATAGGCCGGCCGTCTTGAAGCGCGTCGTCGAGCGACGTCGCGTCACCGGCAGCCGGGCGCTTCGCGGCTGCCCGCCGCGCGCACGACGTCGCAGAATAGCCGCCGAGCGGCAGATATTGCGGGGTTGGCGGCGGTGGACGGGACAAGCGCCCCGCTTGCGGGGCCCGGACTTAGTGATTTGGGTTGTGATGAGCGCATTGAGGTGGCGGTGTCGTACGATCGCAGCCTGGGGCTTCGCAGCGCGTGATGTTGCCACGAAATCCATCTGGCGACAAAAGGGAAGGGGGACAGGGGGGCGTCGACCTGTGAACGGGATGGCGAGGAGTACGGGCTGCGTGAGCAAATAATGGGGTGTGTGTCATGGCTGCGTGGGAGGGGGCAACAATCCCGTAATCAAGCGCGTGTTGCATGCACATAACTGCATCGGGGGGCAGAAGCAGCACCGTGATAACATCAGCAGCAGCAGCAGCAGCAGCAGCGGCAGCGGCAGCGGCGGCAGCAGCAGCAGCAGCAGCAGCAGCAGCAGCAGCAGCAGCAGCAGCAGCAGCAGCAGCGGGCTTGCAGCCGCGGCGCCGGCAGCAGCGGCGTTGTCGGCTGCTGCAGCAGCAGCAGCAGCAGCAGCCGTGGCGGCGGCGGCACCTGCATGGGCCCAACCAACCCGCGCGGCCGCACCACGCGGCCGCTCTCGCCGCGCGCAGCTCACCACCCATGTGGTGAACAGCCCCTGGCAGCCTCCAGAGGCAGCGGGCAGCCCGCGACCTGCACCACCAGCGGCGACTGGGCGATCACCGGCGGCTGCGCGCCCCTGGGGGCTAGCCGCGCCGCGCTGTCGAGCTGCCACCGGCCGCACTTGCGGGCGACGCCGATTCGAACAGCGTTTCGAAAACGCGGCCGGCGTCAAAGCGCGCGGGCCCTCGCCGGCAGGCGGAGGGGCGGCTCGCCTGCGGCGCGAGCGGAGGTCTTTGCAGGCGGCAGGATAATCTCGGCCCGGCTTGTCAAACCGCTGCAGCAAGGAATGTCGGTATGCCCTGCAACAATGCACCCTGCGAAAGCCGGTACTCAGCACACAGAATCGGCCGGCGACGCCCGCACACGCTCTCCAGGATTTGCGGCACAATGCTTGGGTCTGAGATCCAAACACGCAACCGTAAACGGCGGTCCGCATGCCTCAGGGTGTGACCAGGCCCGACCAGCCCACCTTGTCCCAATCCAGTCTGACCCCGGAAGCCGTTGCAGCAGCCAGCCCAACAGGGTCAAATGAGTCAGTCAGGTCCGCGCCCAAGCCCGGCCCCGCCGCGCCCTGCGATGCCGCAGCAAAGTCCAGCGCCTGCGGCGGCGCCGACAGCCGCCGGCCGTCGGCGAGCACGACGTCCGCCGCCGCGCTGCCGGGCGCCGTCCCGCCGAGCGCGCTGGCGTACGGGATCGGCCCGAAGCGGACTCGGATGGAGCAGTCCGCGGCCGGCGCCGCGCAGGCCGCGGGGCTGCTGGCGCCGCAGCTGATGGTAACGTCGAGCTGCCCGGCAGCGCGGCGCCCGGCGGCTGGAAGAGAGCAGGCGCCGCGGACAGTGTATGCCGATTTGCGGGCCGACGCGTGGCGGTCACGCGGACGCCACAGTTCTGTCTGCCCCGGCTTCACACCAGCGCCGTCGCGTTTGACCACTTTTCGAGCGTCCAAGTGACGCATCGCCAGCGGCCACCGCCACGCGCCCGAGTCGCGCCGTGGCGCTGCCGGCGGGGGCGGTTGTAGCGCGCCGGCGGCGCCAGGGCAGCCGGTAATGTAATGGTGACGGTGGTTGTGGGGCTGAGGGACCGGCCAGACGCAGGGTTATCAACGGCCAGCCGCTGGGTTGCTGGCCGGCAAGTGACGCCGTCAGGCCGGAGGGCCTGACGACCTGTCGACAAATCGTTCCCGTTTACCGGAAACCCGGGGCGGACGGAGGGGGTCGGGTCGCAGCGGGGTGTTTTTGTCGTGGTAAACGATAATCATGCAGCCGCGGCCAGGCAGGTAACTTGAGGCGGAGCCGTGGGCCTGAGGCTGCATGGGTGGTGCATGCCTGCGCGCTGCCGCGACGCTGGGCATCGGCGGCGGGCGTGGCGAGCAGGGTGGCGGTGCCGACGGTCAACGCGACCGCAAGCGCATGGATACGGAATGTCATGGGCATTGCTTCCTTCTCTGGAGATGGATCTGTCCTGCCCCGCGGGGCCCCTGGCGATGCCCCGTGCATGACCCCCCATGCGGCACCGTCGGGCTCGATTCTAGTGCGTTCGCCGGCAGGCAAAGCGAACGTGACCGAACGAACGTCTTGCGGGACTGCAGCCGATCGGTGGCGTCGGGGATGCTCGGCCCCGCCACGCTGGAGGGCTTGATCGGCATGCGGCGCGGCGAGGCGGCCCCGCGTCCGCGGGCGACACGACAAACTCATCGAATGCGCGGGCAAGCGGGCGGCGGCCGGGTGCTAATTGAGGAGACGGATCGCGGCTGGACGTGGTCCGTTCTCCCGACGACATGCTGTTCATCTACACGGGCGGCACCACGGGAAGCTCCGCAAGGGCTGGAGTGTGGTCGCACGACACCTTGGAGGCGCCGCAACCCGAAACGCCTTTGCCGAGCCGCATGCGCGGTCGCGAAGGCATGCACCAGCCCCTGGCAGAAAAAGGGCGGCTCACGCGGTGGCTGTCGCGCCCTGGCCCTGGACTCGGCCGCCACCGTCGCCGGGCGGTGCATCGGTTCGGGGCAGAGGGTCATGATGAACAAGTTGCTCACTGGCCGACGGTCGGGGTTTTGTGGTCGGCCGCGGGCAAGCGCGTTCCAGAACAGCGATACCGATAAACCGTCATCTACGCCCGCGCAAAACAAGCTGCCCGATGGCACGACGGCAGAGGAGCGCGCCAACACGGCGCGGCCGGCGGCGGCGGCTCACCTGCCGTCACCGGCGAGTGATGATCTGCGGCATCGACGTGATGCGCTGCCCGTTGCTCGGCCGCTTCTACATATGCCGATGCCAGCGGCCCCGACCCCGCGGCGCTGATCGCGCTGATGCTGTCTCCGCCGCAGCCTGCTCCACGACGACGGCGCTGCCGGCGATCGGCATCAGGGCCGGTTGCTGGCGCTGCACCAAGATAATCATTCGCGAACCAGCCGTGGACCGGATCGACGGTGCCGCTGCGCGATCCCGCGTCGGCAAAGGTGAAGCTGGGGTTGAAGGCGTCCTTGAACCCGTAACGGGTATAGAGCCGCGCGCCATATTGGCTGCGCATTGCCATCAGCGCCGGGATCGTCACCTCGGCCGTTGCAGACCGGATGCGGCGGCGCCGCGGTTTGAACATTTCGGCCCACTGGTTGCGATACGGCGTGTAGCGCGCATAGGCGAGGCCGTCGGGCGTCGTCAGCGGTGCACCTTCGCCGAACAGGTTGATCGGGCGACAGGCTGCATCGTCGTTGTTCGGGTTGCCGCGGCATTCGATGCGGCAGAGCGCATGCTGACCCCGGCGCAGCTGATGCACGGCCGTTCGATGCGAAGCATCACGCCGAGATCATGGCACGCCCACGGCAGAGCTGTCGCGCTGCGGCTGCCGCTCCAGGCACTGCCCATGCGGCCGCGAGCGCCGCACCTGCAGCAAGGCGTTGGTGAGCTGGCGCGTGTATGTCGTGGTGAAGGTGACCGTCCCGCTGCCGCTGCTGCCGCTGCTGCTGCTGCAGCTGCTGCCGCCGTCGACGGGGACGCTGAGGGTGGAGGGTTTTGGCGTCGCCGCACTCGCGCCAGCTATCGGCTCGGAGCCAGCACCTGCATCTGCTGCGCAGATACCGTGGCAGAACACGCCTGCGTCGAGGCTGGACTTTCCAACAGCGCGGCCGTGGCTGCAACAAGTGCGGATTAGAGAAGTAGCGGCATGAGGGACGGCGATGCCGCTGCGGCGTGGCGCCGTGCGGCACGGCGGCGGCACCGCAATGGCCGCGGGCCGGCCCCTATCATAGGTTGGACGCTGTAGCATCACTACAGACGAGCGTGTTGGTCGCGTGCCCGAAAGATTGGGATAACACTGGCGGTGGAGCGCGAGGCGCTGGCCGAACTGAATATCGGAAGTCGCTGGACGGGCAAGCTGCTCGAAGAGTTACGCAAGAAACTCGCAACGACGAGGCGCGTCGAACTGACCGACCGCGCGCTGGCGCGGATTTGTGCAGATATCGACGCGCTGCGGGCATTTGTCTGCCGGTCGGGGCCGACGGCAGGACGGAGGAAGCTGATCTGATCTACACTGATCCCGGTGGCTTTCCTCGTCCATTTCCAGCCAAAGCAGTTTAATAATGAAACTATATTACTGAAAGGCGCGCGTTCCTTCGAGTTTGAAAAACATTGAAAGCCTGCTGGAAGCCAGGACCCATAAAAGCGTGCTGGAAGCTTCGAAGACGCCTCGCCAGGCCGCTGACCACCCGTACGGCGCTCGCACGTTGCTGCTAATCCTCAAGGGCTTCCGCAAGGCGCTTTGCCTAATCGATGTCGCGGCTCTGCGTGCTCTTGTCACCGCCGCATAGCAGTACAATCACAATGTCGCCTTGGCGGACGAAATAGACCCGGTATCCGGGTCCGTAATCGATCCGCAACTCGCTGATACCACCGCCAACCGGTTTCACATCGCCCGGATTTCCGGATGCCAGGATGCCAAACGGGTTATCCGGCTTCTTAGTGGGGCCTGAGGCAGTTGTCATTTGTTGCCTGGCCTACTTCACGACTGCTTCAGTGGCTATTCAACCAAACTTCCCAGATATGAGTACGGAAGGAAGTTGTGCCATCTGTTCTAAGACTAAGAAGGAGAACGTGCTGGGAGCAAAGCAGGTTGCATCCGCCCGACCGCAGCCGCGTGTACAGCGCGCGGCTCGCGCTCCGCCGGGCAGCATACGCGGCTGGATCATCCCGATCTGGCGATCGCGCGCCAGCACCTCCTGCACCATCGCCGAATAGCGCGGCTCGAAAATATGCAGCGGCAGGTGCAACCCGGGAAACAGCACCGCGCCGGGCAGCGGAAAAATTGCGATCCGCTGGATGGTCAGGGGCGCGTCCGCGTTCATACAACGCACGAGCGACAGGCGGCGGCCGCCTGCCCGCCACCCACGGATCCCCGCAGCGCAGAAGCCCCGCCGCGGCCGACGGCGCGTCGCCGGCGGCCGCTGCTGCGAGGCGCGACGCCTCGGCCTCGGAGCAGGCGTCGCTGGTGCGGGTGGGAACGCTGCCATTTGCCGGCCCACGGAGGCACGAATCTCGACCTGGGAGAGAGGGCCTGGGCTGGTATTCGCGATGGGAGCCGACTGTGCCCGCGTGCGCATGCAGCGCGTGGCGAGGGGTCCTCGACTGTTGCGCCGGCCGGAGGCGGCGGGACGCGGGAGCGGGCAGCCCGCGCCCGCGGGCGCGCTTGGCGCGCCGTGCTGCGCGGCGGACGCGTTTGTTGATGATCGTGGCCCCGCTCGCTCGTGTTGGCGGCGGTTGGGCGACACGGGGGTCGGTTGCCCACCTGGTGGGGACCAGCTTGGTGTCGGGCCAGTACACGCGGTCGCGCGCTTACTCGTGCTCAGCTGGGAAGTTTACATGTGGCGCTCGGGCGGCACCTATTTGACGGACTATATCGCTCGAACCGTCGAAGACATGCGCGTAGCAGGCAAGCCGGCCGCTGAAGTTGCCAAATTTTCCGCCGATATGGGGGCGATGGCCGAACAGTATAAAAATCCGCTGTTTCGCATGGCGCTGACTTTGACCGAGATATTGCCGGTGCGCTGCTGCGCGTTTGGCGTACCTGTCACATTGCAGTAGGCCCCAGCCGCAAGGCTATGGCGGGGGTCCGTCGCCTGCAGCACCAGCAGTGCCGCAACCAGCAGCAGCAAGGGCGGCGGTCGAGCACCGTGCATGCGCGCGTCCCCGCGTGTGGCGCGATTGTTAATATTTACGTGCAGTGCACGGTTCTGGGCTTGAGCTACGGACCCCGAATCTCGCCGCTGAGTCACAAGTTTGTCAATCCAATGCCGCATAATGCGGCGAAGCGGGATGTCGATACTAGGGTAGCAATTTATCACACACCCCGCCTCCGTACCGACCTCTTGTGCAACGTGTAGGTGACTCCGCGACCCGGTAACGCATCTCGGCGGCGGTCCAATATGACCCATCCGATATCGCGGCCGTCTCAAGGCCTGGCATGGGATGCGAGTACGCCGCATCCCAGGAGCCCTGGCCCCCAGCGCCGACGCTACCCTCGTGCGCGAGCCAGCCAATCCCGATGACCAAAACGCGGTGGCCGTCCACAACAAGCTCGGAGACCGGGTAGCGCCGTCTGGTTCACTCATCCCACTCTCCCCACTTTGTGCACTTCGCTGCTTGCCGCACACTCGCTACTGCATGCCTGCTGTACGGTGGGATGGTTATGTCCCACTACAGCTTACAGGCACGTGAGGCCGGGTGTCCTCCCGTTCTGGACAACTCAAGGCGAGCACACCTTGCACATACAGCAAAAATTGCATTGCCAGCAAACACCTCAGCGCCACGCCCACGCTGCGCTGCAACCCTGTCCGCCGCCATCCCTTGACTCGACACCACGCACACGACATCTGCAGGCACGCTCGGCAAGAAACACTCAAAGTGCGAACGCACGCCGCCACCCCGCCGCACACTGGTGAGCTTGACTTCCTCAATCTCAGGTGGGCTACGTCCCCGTGGAGCTTGCCGCCCTTGCTGTCGACCCAGCGGCCGCCGATGTAATTCTGCTTGAGGTGCGTTTCGGTGCTCATCATTCTTCTCCCATCGGCGGCCAATTCCGTCTCGGATTGCTACCTAATCACTGTGCCTGATGAATCAAGCGCGGCCAACTGTGAAAAGGCGTGGTGCGCCCTCCAGCACGATGCAGGTGCGGGACATGCCCTCAGCTTTGATGCCCGCATGGCCGAGATGGCATGGGCCGGCCGAGCAGGCTCAAGCGGTAGCGCACGTGCGGTGAGGTGCGACACCGTAGCCCAGCGTGACTGCTTTGTTCAGGCATCAATGCCAGACGCCTCGTTGTATGCCGGCCCTGGTGAGAACTTCTACGCCCACAGGAAGCGGTGGGGCGGCAACTGACTTTTTGGGGAAGGCAGTGGGTCATCCGACGGGCTGTACTTCAAAACTACCACTACGAGTCACCCAAGGCCGCACATATTCCTATGATCCATTTTTATTACCCGTATTTCGATGCCTTTGCCAGCGTGAAGTTTTGTGGACCTGGTAAGGCCAGCGAACAGAGGGTGTGGATCCCGGCTAGCGCAGAATGAGCCGTAGGGCGTCGCCTGGCCCTGCTGGCATGGCACCTCACATGGTGACATGTGGAGCACGGCTGGGTGGCCCACTGCCGGTGCGCGGCAGCGCCCTGCTTCTGAGACCCTGTCAGCCAAACATTGCACGTCGCTTGGAGTTTTTCTTGCGTTGATCGTCGAGGCATGACGCAACGTCAGCCGTTCAGTTGTCGTGATCACACAGGATCCCCCCCCAAAAAAAAAACACGAACTACCTGCAGGCTGATTTGCCGCATGATGTTTTCACAGATCAGCGACTGTGTTCCTGATGTGTACTCGAAGACGCCCCGGTCGCAGGCGTCATTTCCTGCCGAGGTGCGCCCCCCCCCGTGCTCGTCGTACCAGGCTGTGTGCTCGGCCGAAGCGAAACGAAACGGAGGGGAATATGCCGTAGCGCTTGGACTTGATGGTGCCTAGAACACGATGTCCGTGCCGAACGGACTGTGTTGGCGCGGGGGCCGACACTGCAAAATCGCGGAAGAAGGTGGTCTGCTGAAGTCCTGTCAGCGGGTTGGTGCGGCGCAGGAGGCGATTGAAATCGAGCAAACGCGTGACCACCAGCGGCGTCTTGTCGTTGAGCAGGTTGCGCGCAAAGATCGTGAACGTCCAGTTCTGGCCCTCAAGCCCGACGCTGGCATTAAGATTGTAGCTGTCACCGGCGTAGTTCAGATTGTCGACCTGGGAATATCGCTTGGATTCATACGCCAGGTCGCCGCGCACGAAGAAGCCTGTGTTGGCGGACACCGGGGCGTTGACCTCTGCGGTTGCAATGAATTGGTGCGTCGGCGTTTGCGGCAGGCAAGAGGCGCCGTGTACAAAAAGCAGTGTGTCTTGCCAATGTTTGGAACGTCCCCGATGGCTAGGAACGAATAAAATAGCAAAAACATCAGAGGTGCTGTCGGCCTGTGGGACAATTCATTTTTTATGATTGCTTATGGAAGACAATTCACGAGAGCTTATGCTGCCAAGAATTTTTTCAAAAATGTAAATTATACTGCCTGCGGAGGGAGCGTCACAAGCAGTCACAATTGCTGTCGCATTATACACCCCGGGTCATAGCCGTTTCAATACCACACTCGTTAAGCTCCCGCCGCCGCATGCATCGAGCGCTGCGGCAATATCAGTTGCTGTCGCATGCAGCCATCGGCCGACACTGGCACGATGCACTTGTCACACTCGTTGCGGCTACCGCTACCAGGAGCGCTGCGGCAATCGCAGTTCTTGTCGCATCTGCAGCCGCCCGCTGAAACCGGCACATGCACTTCCTCACACCAGATGCTGGCGATCTCCGCCGCCCCCAAAGCCACCGTGTCTCCTCTTGACGCGCACGTGCCGTCCACGTACCGCAGAACTTGAGCGTCATGTCTCCCAGCAATCTGTCCGTCTCTGGGATGCTGTCCAGGTTGTCCAGCAGCAGCTGCTGAATGGGCATACACGTGGAGGAACCTGGAGGTTTTGTAGCGTTCAGCGGGAGCAAGGGTGTGCGATGAGCCAGCAAGCCTCGGAAATCAATAAAGTACTTAGCCAGAACTGGAGAGCTTATTATAGACTAGCACATTATAATTGCTTGAAAAGTGATCGTTTTAAAACGGTCACTTTTTTGTATGATGACTATAGCTGGCAATTGTGTTAGGAAGAACCAGGTCATGCTCAAAAGTCATCCAATAATAAACCGCCAGAATGAGGTTGTGGTAATAAACTGTCTTGTTATGTTGGGCGGGTAGGCGTCCGGCTCCGGGGTGAGGCGGGCCACTGTTGTATATCGCTTGGCCAACAGACACCGAACATGGCCGCGGCACGTCGAAACTGACATTGTCGAGCGCCTGCTTCCGCAGCGGCATCAAAGTATCTGCAGCATCTGCAGCGCCTGCAGCATGCACTCACTGATTGGCCAGCGCCATAGCAGCGCGCTGCGCCTCGGCCGGCGCGGTGATTGGCCCGAACGGGCGATAGATACCGCGGTGTAAAAGCTATCAGGCGATCAAGGACCGTTTCGAGAAGGATATGCCAAATATGTCAAAGGGCTTGAGCGCCATGCAGGACGACATGGCCGACCCATAGCCGCCGTTTGTCGGCGAATAACGCATGGGGTTGATGGTGCTTGGGGTTGTGGTGCTCAGACCACTGAGGCCGACGGCATACGCGCGCAGCGTTCGCGCGAATCGCACGGAGCAGACAGGCAAATGCCTCGCCGTGAGGCGATGGATGCGCTTTTTTGCTCAGCGCTACCCTCGTCTGGTTTGACGAACGACCTTCAAACATGCTACGTTAAATATGCAGTCCCATACCGATCTTAGGGGTCGCGTAAAGATAAGATTTGTCGAAATCAGTACTGTATTGCAAACCGGCCCCCAACCGGATCAATAGCATGGCATGCGCCACCACATCGCCTTCGGTTCAGTTCATGCGTCACCTCCGCCAGATTGCACGATTGCAAGGATCTTGCGCACATAAGGGGAGACGGGACTGCCGACGATCAGCATGGCTTTCCTTTATTTCTTGGTGGGCGACGACGACGCGATTCCCGCACGACGGTGCAAGCAACCTAAAGGAGCGTGCTAAATGGCTTTGCGCAAAGTCGTGACAAGCGTGCACCTGCAAACATGCACGTAGGCATGCATGTATGTGCGCACACACGCACCCACATGCACGCACGGACCCGTGGCCTTGCACACAAGCGCATGTGTCCACACACACGTGCGCACGCACGCCCGCGCACACACACACACGACACAGCGTACACACACACACACACACGCACACACACACAGACGCGCGCGAGCGCATGGCTATTTATGCCTACCAGAAGCTCTGTAACATATACATGTCACACAAAAACCTCAATGACCGGTGAAGAACCCATTTGGCTTGCTCTCAAAAAACTTCTTGTAGCCATCGCAGCTGTTGAGCCGTAAAAGTACCTACCGAACAGCCTGGAAATTATGTGCAACATTATGCAGTTGTATTATGATACGTGTAATGAGGGACCACGGTCTTTGTGCCTGCACCGCTTTAAAGCACGTGACCTACCAAGGTGCAACATCCGCTCACACCCTGCAAACCCTACCTGCATGTGTCTCTGCATCCCCAGTCGGTGGTTAGTGCCTGGAACTCAAAGAAGCTCTGCGCAGGGATGGCTGACTTGGACCACTCGAAGCTGCTGCTGGGGTTGCCCGGTCGTACGGCAGGCACCTGATGCATTGCCGACGGTTTGATGTTGACGGGGCAGGCGCATGGTGAGTGCCGTGCACCGCGCGCAGCGATAGGTCCAACTATGCGATGCATGTACCAGGCCAGCCGGCGCTTCAGCGTTTGCCCACCGATGACAATCCAGCCCGATACGTCTGCGTCCCAAAACCCAGAAGCGCCCTGGCGCAAAGGCGCTTCAACACGGGACGACGATACAGCAATCAGCTCGCGCCTGGCCCTGGGTGAAGAAGACATAGGTGGCGGAAATGAACTGAAGGCGGCGGAAGCGCGCGACCAGCCAGCCGAACATCGGATTGACCATCAGCGTGACGCACCGTTCGGTACCGATGAACGCGCCAGCTGGCATGACTGCCTCGATCCCGCTGCGCATGCCCACGCGTTGCCGCCGCCGCGCATCTCGCGCGGCGAGGATGCAGAAGAAGAAGTCCGCGGTGTTGAGACGAGGCAGAGTGCGTAACCTTGGATAACGAGAGCACATCCTGACAGTTTGGGTTTCAGTCCGCATTAATGATCAAACCTGGGCTTAGCTTTAAGCGATGCCTGATTCTTGATATGGTAACACCTTTTCCACAGAACAACGACCGGCATGCCATCGAGAGATAATGAAAATGAGAACCCAAGTACGCCCGCTACCGAGCTCCGGATCCAGCCGAAATTCGAGATCTGCATCTTGCAGCGGCCGCTGCCGAGCCGCATGCGGGTGCGGCAGTGCGTTGGGCATGCGCCCGCCCACCTGCTCCGACAGGGCTGGTCCCGTCCCGCCGCAGCGCACCGGCCACCGCGTTTGCACAGCCGCCAGGACGGCCCACGTCTCTTCCCCGTGGCAAACGCCGGGTGGAACGGAAGTGCGCCATGCCGCATCGCAAGCCAGACGAAAGCCGCATGTATGGGCTGCAGCAGCCGACAGGGGCGTTCACGACGGCCGCACCCACTCGCTCTGCTCCCACGCGCGCAGCGCCCCCAATCGACCGTAGCCGGGCGTCACAAGCACCCCGCCGCAGTTTTCGACAACTGCGCACCACGCAGGCGGTGCAGGCGCCCGATGTTGGGCTGGCCGAAGGCTGAGGAGCCGCTCATCTGCGCGGCCGCCGAGCGCATACGCCTCGGCGACGTCGCGATCAGCAGCTGCGCTTCTGCGATTCGCGCCGCGCGCGCCGCGACATGGAGCCGCCGTCCTGCTGCACACTGTGGCGCGGTTTGACGCCTTTGAGTACGAGGTCGACCAGGCCTTGGAGGTGGCGTTGACCTGTGCGGCAGCGTTGCATCGATCAAAGGTCAGGCTATGCGGCGGCGCCAGCGAGTCAAGGCGAAGCTTTGAACGTCCAGGTGCCAGGAACTGGATTGGAGACGTAGATAGGGCTGGGTGATTGTCGTGCTCAATCAGTGTTGCAGACATACATCATCCTACCAGTACTCCCATGCAGGACAACCAGCCAGATGAACTAACTAGCTCAGCACCTCAGACTGCGCACTTGATGCGCAGTAACGACTTTGAATTCACTGAGTCCTTGAGCTGCTGCGGAGAGATATTGACCGCAAGCAGGATCGACGGGTCCCAGCGCTTGGCGGCCTCCATCGCGTTGCGGATGACCAGCAGCGACAATTCGCCGATCAGGCCGCTTTCTTCGGCGACCGGGATGAAGCGTTCGGGCGGGATCATCCCATATTCGGACGATTCCCAGCGCTTGCTAGTCATCCAGGTTGAGCCATCAGCCGGCCACGCACTTAGGCCACGCGTTACCGGTAAGCCATTTCGTCTGTAGCTTCCGCATTTCATTGCTGATCGCCATACTCGCCTCATTCAACAACCTTGGTCATCCCTGGCGTGAGACTGTGCCGGCCGCAGGATGTGGTGCTCGAAATCCTCTAGTCGCCTACTATGGGTGGAACGCCGAAGTGGGCGTGTCGAACGAGACCGGCTTCCATCCACTCGCATAGTTGGCGAGCATCGAAGAGCACATCCAATCAGTCCAGATATAGTAGTTTCGGCGGCCATCAGGGAGTTCATCCCAATATCTGGCATAACCAAGTTCGATGAGATCGCTCGCCCACATCCCGCAGGAACTGAAAGGTACCTCGTAGGGAGCCGGATACTGTCGCCAATCTTGGCGGCGCGGGGGGATGGGGCGGCTTCGCGCTGTCGCGTGCCAGGCCGTCGCAATCGGGATTTGCGACGCGGCGCGCCCCCACTGCGCATGGACTGGACCGTGGTGAA
>NNCB01000427.1:0-17921 GCA_002317545.1 Scenedesmus quadricauda | reverse complement strand
CCACGCAGCGGGCGTCTGATCCACCGCCTCGCCTTACAATGCCGCTGCGTGCGTCGCCGGCGAGCCGCAGCCACGTTGAAGCTGTCCGTCGCCCCGATGATGGACTGCCGACGGGTACCCCATTGCCGCGTGTCCACCGGCTGCTGGCACCGAATGCGCGGCTCTAGCGAGTTGGTGCACGCCAATGCGCGCTGATCCCGCGCGCCCATCACGGCGGTGCTTAATGTCAACTGCGACGCGTTCAGGAGAGCGAGCTGGACACGGAGTTGCCGCCGTCACCATCGCAGCGGTGCTAGTAGTTTCTTCATCGTTTAGGTAAACGGATTTTTACCAAAGCTACAAAGAAACGATGCCGCCGGATACCTTGGCATGCAGCTGTAGTGCTTTGCAGCAGGTAGCCCTGCAAATAGCCCCAAAGGTGATCCGTCAGCGTGTATTTCTCGGAGACGGAGCCGATGTTTCCTCTCGTGTACGGTGCTTCGGGAGCCTCGTTGCCGTCTTCCGGATGGAGGATGCTTCCGAGCTTCGGCCCGGCAAGGGGGTCGGGCAGTTCGAGGTCATCGAACGAAAAATCCGTTTTCTCGCGAAATCCGACGATGAAAATTCTCTCCCTTTGCTGGGGGACAAATGATTTTGAATTGATGACTTTCCGCAGACACGTCCAACCGAGTTCCTGCGCCTCGCTGCTGCTGGCCGTGGCCGCCGCCAGCGCGGCCGCTGAGCCGCCTCAGCGCCACCCTGCTGCCCCCTGGCGGTGGGCCCCCCGACCCTCTGCCGGCCGCGACCCGCCTCCAGCAGCGCCCACCCCGCCATCCGCTGCCGAGGGCGCGGCGCCGGTCACGTAAAAGTGCTTCACGCGTGTGTAGCACCCGGGCTCTCCCGCGGCGCAGCCGGCCCGGCAGGCCTGCCACTCAAGGGAGTACAGGAGCGCCGCTGGCGCCGGCACCAGGCCCAGTGATCTTCTATGCCTTTGGCCAGTCGTCGTCCAGGCCGCATCTTACGCATCGGCGCGGCTGCGTTTTCCATTCGCAGCGCCGGGGCGCTGCGGCTGCGCAGGGCTTGCTGTCGATGCCGCTGCTGATGCTGCTGCGCTGCGCTGCTGGGGGTGCTGCAGGGGCTGCTGCTGGTCTGTCGCCCATCCGGTCTGGGCTGAGTCCCAGCGGCGGTCCAGCGTGTGGTAGGCTTCCGAGGTCGACTCTGCGGCCTTCCCCGGGCTGGCCACAGCCGGCAACGCAGCGGGCTGCCGCGGCGCCTGCTCCGACCCCCTCGGCGACCACGGGCAAGTCGAGGCTGCGCCCGAGCCCGACGATCGCGCGGATGATCGAGCGTGCCGATTCATCGTCGGTCACGTGACTCACAAAGCTGCGATCGATTTTGATCTTGTCGAAGGGAAAGGCCTGGAGGTTCGAGAGCGATATAGCCGGTCCCGAAATCGTCCATCACGATGCTGCACCCCGAGCTGCGGTGGCCCGCGCACGTCCCTGCCGGGTCTGGCCGCGCGCTGCAGCGCCTCGAGGTGCGCGCCACGCTCCCTCCGGTACAACGCGACGCCACCTCGCCGGCGGCGTATCGACCGCGCGCATCGCCTCCGCCGCCGCCGCCGCCAGCGCCAGCGCCGCTGCTGTCGCCGCCCCCCCGCGCGTCCCGTGCGCCGCCCCGCGTGCCTGCGTCGGCGGCTGCACGCTCGCCGCCGGGCGACGGCGCCGCCGCCAGCTCAGCGGCATGTGCCTGCCGCAGCTCCCTGATCTGGCGGGCGTGATCGCTGACGAGGCGCAGCGCGTCCGCCTGCGCCTCTTCCAGCAGCGCCTGCTGCCGCGCCCGCTCGCGCGCCGCGGCCGCGAGGCGGGCGCGCAGCTCTGCGAGCTCCTCCGACTGCGGGGCCTGCTGCTGCTGCTGCTGTTGCTGCTGCTGCCGCTGCTGCTGCTGCTGCTGCTGCTGCTGCTGCAGCTGCTGTTGCTGCCGGACGGCCGCGGTGACGGCGTCCTGCCCGTTTGCCGCCAGGCGCTCAAGGGCGGCTGCATGCGATTCAGCTTGAAGGCGCAGCTCCTGTCAAAATTTTGAGCAGCAAGGGCAAAGAGATTGATATGGGGAATGTTGGTGTGGACAGGCCTTTGTTGATGGGATGCAAATCATGTGCACAGCCATGCATATGCGCGCCTGTCGCCCTGGCCACCCACGACAGGCGGCGCCGCGCACGGCGGGCGGCGCGCCCGGGAAGGCGCATCGTGCGCGCCTCTCTGCCCCAGCTCTTGTGCCTCAGCTCGCACGCGTAGGCGGCCTGCTGGTGCCGCGCCTGCAGCTGCGAGAGCATGCCTGGTAGGACCGCCGAGCCGCAGTTTCCTCACGCTCTGCGCGCCGCCGAGCGCACCGCCGCCGCCGCCATCCGCAGCTGAGCCAGCTGCTGCGCTGAGGCGTGTCGGTGGTGTCGGCGGCAGACCGAAGCTGGGGTGCTCCGTGCAGGTCCCAAGCTTCCTGCTTGACCACCCAGCGTGAGAAACGCCAGCCAGACCAGGCTGGCGTCCCCAGCCAGTCAGCAAACAGAAATTCCATGGTGATATTCCCTGGATACGCCAGAAAGCGCCGCCCCGGCGGGCCGCGCGACGGTCCCGGCTGTCGATGAACCAGCCCGACGGCTTCGACTGGCCCGGGTTGCGCCTGGCCCGATCGCGACCACACCTCCACCTTCGAGTTCTGCGAAACGGCGCCAAGGGTGGCCGCCGAAGCGACGCTCGCGCGCCTGGGCCCGAGCTCGCACGCCCGCGCCCGCAGCCGCGCAGGCCCCAGCATCGCTGCCCTGCCGTGGTCGCTTTGACTGCCGCCATCCCCGCCGATGGCGGGGTGTGAGCCGACTGGGTCACGCTTGTCCGTCAATGACGGCCGCTCGAAACGCGGGCCGCCTGCCGCCGCAGCAGCGCTCTCACCCGCGCCTCCAGCCCCCCACCCAAGGGCGCCCGTCGAAGCGAGCACCGCCGCCTGCTGCCGCAGCCTCCCGACCGCCACGGCGAGCGCGTGCGACTGCGCGTCCGCGGCCGCGTGCAGCGCCTCCGCGGCCTCCGCGCGCCGCAGCGCGGCGTCGCGCGCCGCCTCCGCCCGCTGCAGCGCCGCGGCCAGCTCGTCCGCGCGCGCCCGCAGCACCTCGACGGCCGCCGCATGGTCGGCCTGTCGAGCAGGCGCGTGCCGGCAACACACCACAATAGCAAACTTTGTCGCTCACACCGCACAGCTCTTCTCTTCCGAGCAGGCCACGTCCGCTGCTCGGGCTGGCGCCGACCTCTGCGGCCACGCCACCCTGCGACGGCAGCGCCTGCGCTGTCATAGCACAGGCCTGCGATGCCTGCAGGCCGCCGCGCCGCACGGCTCTCAGGATATGCCTGAGACAAGATCCTCACCTGGCTGAGGGCCACCTCAGCGACCAACCGCTCACCAGCGCCCGCGGCTCGCCCTGGTCCCTAGCGCCGCCGCGCCGCCGCCGCGTCCCCAGCCCGCCGCTCAATCGCGGCGCCCGCCGCCGCCCACTCCGCGTCCGAGGGGTCTGGCCGCAGGCCGCGGAGGGCGTCCGAGTAAATCGCCGCGGCGCGCTCCAGGCGGCCGCGCGGTCGTGGAGGGCAACCCTGGGGGTGCGGGACGGCAATCACGCTTCGACGGACAGCGGTTTAAGGTGGCCGTAGCGCTACCTGACGGTGTCTAACGCAGCGCCCTCGAGCACGCAACCATCGCCGCTTGCACCGGCGCGGCCATGGGTGTGCGGTGAGCGCAAGCCGCAACCCAAGGCGGGCGCTGTCCGCCGCGCACGGGCGCCGGCGGCAGCCGCAGCACACCTGTACGGGTGCAGGCCGGCGTCGGCCGCCGAGAGCCGAGCGTCAAGCGCCGCGGCAAGCTGCGCCGCTGCACCGCCTTGCGCTCGTGCAGCGCCGCTTTTGCGTCATCGAGCGCCGCCAGCCGCTGCCGCGCGCCGAGCGCGAGCTCGGCCAGGCGCGCAAGGCGCTGCGCGCACGCCGGCGGCGGGGGGGCAAGGGTGTGAAAAGTCACGGACGCCGCGGTTTCCGACATCCGGACGTGGCGCCAACAGGTTCATGGGGGCAGGCCATGACAACTGCACCTGCGACCGCCGGTGCGGTGCGCAACTGCGAACAGTAATGCGGGGGCGTTGCAGCGACAGCCGCAGTACGCGCATGCCGGCCGGCCGGCCGGCCACCGCGCAGCAGCGGGTTGTGCGAACCTTGTGCATCTCGATGCGCCTGGCTGGGTCGCCGCCCGCTCCGCCCGCAGCCACGTCCGCAGTTGCATGGTCATCCATGTGTCCATGGATGCGCCCGGCTCCCGTGCTACTGAGCTAGCGCGCGTTGCTGGTGGCTGCAGCTGCTGCGCTGTTGCGCATGCCAAGTTTGAAAGCGCCTCAGACACGTGCAACGACGACGCGGCGCTCCACGTGCACCGGTGCAGACAACGGGTGTTATCAGCAGAACCTCATGCTGCTCTATGAAGCTGGGACTTGCGCCTGGCTACTCATTACAGCGAGCGATCGCGCAAGACTACGGTGATTGCGAGGATCCACCTGGGTGGTGACATTACAATGTTGTGCAATTCGTAGACACGTACTCCCTATCGGATTTGGCCGGTATCGGTAAAGCCCAGTCCGCCCGACGAAAGCCCGCCCAGGTGGGTACGGGCAGACTTCAGAGTGCAGTGTGTTGTCACCAGGAGTGTGGCCAGGTCCGATGTTTTTATCACTGGACCGGTGATGGGTTGTGGCGGGAAATGGCGGTGAGGTCCAGATACACCTCTACCTTCTCCCCTTGCGGGAGAAGGATACGAAGGCTTGTGAGCAAAGCGAACTAGCCGCAGTTGGATGAGGGGTTGCGAGCAAAGCTGGCGTCCTTTGGACCGCAACCCCCTCACCCAGCTTCGACTAGGTGGTCTTTTTTATGAGTGCTATTGGTTCAGCATCTGGTGACATGCTACAGTCTTTTGGCCCTCCAAGCTCTGTACTCGTTGTGCGCCCTTTTGCGTACTTCCAGTTGTTCTTAAGGATTTAACAGTGATGATGACATTATCCAAGGCGCTCGTGAGCTATTTGTTGGAATCAAGGGAGAGGTTTGGGCGGGTGCCATGCTGGAAAAGAGCAAACAGCCGGATGCTTGTGCAACATCACCATGAAATCGGTATCCGACTGCAGCTTAGTAATGATGTTGCCACTTCCAAATGCAAGCGCATCACATGATTACAGGAAGCATGACGTACACCTGGCCAATAAGCTCACGTGCAGGTACGAGCGCTTCGGCATCGCAGCCTTAGAGGACTTCGGCACATTTTATCTGCAACAGCTCCCCAACAAGCGCGCTGGGGTTTGTGGTCGCCGCGCAAAAATCTTTGGTTCTGGGCTGCCACTGGGCGGTGGCGCCCATGCGCACTGCTGGTGCGCTCATCGGTGCCTCAACTTGTTGAGGGTATGGTGTGCGGACGAAATCACTGCGAATGCAGCAAATCAGTGACATTGTTCATAACCAGAAGTCTTGCGTGCGATGGGTGCGACTGTCCGCAGTGCGACACTGAGACAGCCTTGAATCAACAATAAAATCCTTAATGAGCCTTTGAAATCATGTCAGCCTCACAAATATGACTTAGGTCGAGTTACAAACAGGGTGCTGCCGAAAGTGTGCGCCACGAAATGCAATACTTTGGTGTGGAATACCTTAAATCAAGTGCCATCTGCAGTATTGATCCGACTGGTCAGAATTTGTATGTCCGATCTCACAATCCATGGGCATAGCATGCTTTTTTCTCTAAACATATTATCTTGCTTTTGTACGAAAACTCGAGCGCGCGCATGGCGCTTACTAGTTATCCGCTTGAAGGCCGAACGCTGCTCGACAGCTGCTCATCTATCAATAATGTTTGCCGGGCTACACCGCCTTTACCGAGGCCGATGTCGACACTCACGACCTTTGCCGTGTTCGGCGACTTCACCTATGATTTCACCGACCAGTTCAGCCTGTCGGTCGGCGGCCGCTACACCTGGGACAAGCGCGAGGCTTATGGCCATATTGCTTCTAATTTTAAGTGAGAACTTTACTTTGTAATTGGTCTAAAATTGTACAGGTTGCTGTAATAATGTACATTTTGTGGCACAGACTGGCAAGTATAAACTCTTACTGAATTGCTATCTCGCGGCAGTTCCATACGTGACTCAGTGCAAATGCAACTGGTTCGCTCCATGCAACTAACGTCTGTCGCCGCAAAATAATGGGTTGGCTTATCGGTTTTGTTGCAGGCTGTTATGATCTACATTCGGCAAGCCATTCAACAGGATAGCATTCCTTGTTTGCATCATATCGCACCTCTGGACAATTGCACATACTTACCTAAGGGTTTTAAGGCCCACCTACATGCTGGCCGCGCAGCGAGAAGCGGATCACAACCATTCTAGGCAGACACTCAGCACAACCAATGGTGCTTGCGCGATCTTACCCATATCTCTTGGCAACAAGCGTTCGTCACCCTGCTTATGACCAGCTTAAACGACAAGCTGCGCAATCGCTCACTGGCCCTGCCACATTAAACGCTGCAGGAGCAGTACTGCGGAGGGCAAAGGAGGTGTATCGAGCCTGGAACGTGGCGCTGGCAGTCTCCTAGCAGGTGCATTGCAGAGCAGGCGTTGCCACGGTTACAATCTATGCCACCCTTGGAATAGCCCCTAGCTCTCAGTGTCAGACCCGTAAGGAAGCCTGCTCAGAAGTTCGTGAGTGCCGACATGTACACATAGCTTGAACAGGGCTTGGACACAGGCCAGGTTGCCGCAGATGGGCTGCATCACTGCCCACATGACAAAACCGGTGTTGCGTGACAAATACCCGCCTGGCCGGCCAAGCCAGAACCCCCTGCGCTGAACCCGGTCCACACGGCCAGCAATCAGAGACAGGGGTTTGGGAGGAACATGCTCGCCACTGTAAATAAACGATTGTTCAGGATCATGTTAGCCTCTTCAATATTACGGGTAGCGCCAAACGCGTCAATGCCATTAAGGATGGACGCGCACACTTTCCACACATCATTTTGTCACACACATGCATAATACAAATTGTTCACGCATGGCTCTTCGCAAGCGTTAATAATCGAGTTTCGCGGCTTCGATGATGGTTGGCTCGATGAAGAAACCTTCTGTTTTATCATATTTACCACCCGCAATGATTTTAGCGGCCCGGCTTTTCTCCCAACCTTTGCAGCTACAGTAGCCCAGCCTAGCACGCCTGTCCCTGTGCACCCTAAAAAGCGAAAACGGCTTCAGCCAGTCCCATCTCTATTTACTCAATACAGTTACTAATACAAGCACCCCCTTCTTTACCGGTTCCAGTGTCAGCCAGGTAAGCTTCAGGCCCCAAAAAGGAACGATCACTTTCTTAAGCAGAGGAACGAACGCCATAAACAGGACCGGTTGGCTGTGACGAATTCTCACGCATTGAACGCTGGTTTATGGCGCAGAAGATGTTTGAGCATCAAGCTGCAGCGACTGCCTTGGAAACGGTTTGAGTGCAACAGCGATTGCAAATGCAGGGTCAAGAGGAAGGTACAAAGGTTGAGGTGCAGACTTGTTGAGAAAGTTAAGCGGCAAGCAGTTGTGGCATCTTCAGGCTGATGTGCTCTTGACCAAACATGTATCTGCTGAATGGACTTTGTGACAAGGCTTCATTACAATACATTGCAGGCAATGCTCCCAGTTGTCAACCGGTCCAGCTTCCTTGGCGCGGTTAACACTTTGACCAATCGAGGCTAGAGCGTCCAGAGCCTGAAACGACAATGAGGATCAGGATCGCCAGCGCAGCCTCGGCCGCAACGCTCTGCCGCAAGGCTCGCACTCCTGCAGCGATCTCCGCCGGCCAGCGCCGGTTACAATTGGCGGGCGACCAGCTGCCACCGCATCTCGCAGGCCACACGCGTTTGCCCGCCGTACAGGCCGCTTTGCTACAGCAACAGCCTTGCCGCTAGGTGGGGCCCACTTGACTCCGGCGTCGCCGACGATGCCGATGGCCATGCCCGCCGCCAGGCCAGCCAGCCGCATAACAGTCCGATGATCAGTTGAGCAAAGACGCCAAACAGCGCGTCGGGAAGGCGAGACTGCAGGTGTTGTTTGTTCGTTCGTGGTTTAGAGCCTGGGCAAACAGAAACACCCTGAGGCGACGCTCCGTTGTGCTCAACGCGCCAGAATGACGTTGTCCAGCGAGCACAGCTAGCAGCACATACCCAGCGGCCGGCATGCAGGAGTCCCAGGTTGGCCGCAAAAACGAAAGCTCAATGGAAAGATACAGGACAATAAACCCATAATGCCCACGACACAGCATGACCACGGTGTACGATGGTACTACATCAGGAGCTTGGGTAGATCACGCCCATGGAGGCAATATGCACGCCAGACTTGGCGGTCCCATATGCGGCACCCATACCTGGGTAGGCAGCACAAATGATCTTTCGCGCTGTCAGGGCTTGCCTGAGCCAGCCATGTTAGGTTTCGGGCCATTTGTTTATCCCGTGCTGAGGTCGAAAGTCGGTTCTGTGTTGGTAAAGCTCCGTGTAACAGTCTCCTGACAGCGGCCAGTGGCGGTCGACCGCGCTGAGCTCACAGCGATATCAAGGCAGAGGCCGCTCCGATGAATCCGAAGAAGGGAGCCGTGTCCTGGCTAGACTTCGACATCGTGCTGCTGCTGCGTTGAGCTGTGAGGGCTTCAACAGGGCTGTTGAGTGCGATCTGGGGTTCGTCTAGGTGGGGCGTACAAGGTTGAAGAAGCAGACGATGCAGGAAAAGTCGCGCCGTAAACACTGTGGGGGAGATGCGCACTGCACATCATGGCCAACCAGGTCGAGTCGGATTCGTACAGCAGCTGGCAGGAAGGCAGCAGCCGAAGGGCAGGCAGCCGATGCTTGGAGATGTGCCGAGGCGGCTCGGGAATTTTGGTGTCGTGGGGAGGGTGTAATAAGCTATTGTCGATCAGGGCTAATTTTCTTCAGGCTCGCATAGAACTGGTAGAGATCGTTGTCTTGCCGCATGAGTATTGTATCTATCGTAGCCTGCGTCGGCAACTGAGTACAAAATTGTGACCGAAATCTCCTTTAAATTCATCAATCGGCTCAAAAACGGTGCCGCTGTAGCCGCCACTCACATTCGGGCCGCGTACAGTAGTAAGTCCGATAGAAACACTTTGCCGTAAGGGAATACCTGGGCCCTGCGTTAACTTTGCGTGTATGCCAAGAGCGCTCCCAAAACCCGCCAGGGAAATAATCGGAGAGCCAAAAGAAACACGCCTCGACGTACTTATTGAACGGGATTCTCATAACTGTGCGGAGTATAGCCGTCCTGCAACCTTTGATAAGTGGGTAGAAAAGGAAGCGCTGGACCAAGCGCCAACTCCCGCCAACTGCTCAAACCTCTTTGATGCATCTCTTCTCGATCGTCAAACATCTGCATCGGTCCCTAGTGCCCGATCAGACATAGTCCGCGCCACTCTGCGCACGGTCTGGCTGATGCTGCGCCGGAGGGTTGGACGGCGCGCCGCCCTCCTCCTCCCCAGCCAGCCCTGGATGGCCCAGCTTACGCAGCGCCTCGTCGATGCGGTCAGCCTTGGTGACGGACGTCCCGGGTTGAGTGTTTGGACAATCGCATGGGGGCAGTACAGAGGTATGTCAGAGTCACAGGCGAACTGGATTATGACGGCATTCCTGAGTTGAAAAGCCCCGCCATGCGGTTACCCTCTCCCCCCACTGCCAGGCATCGCCACTCAAACCTAGTCGAAACCTTTGCCTGGATCAGCTGGTATCCCTGCAAGCGTACCTGGGGCGCGCAGCGCACCTCGCCCCTGCACGCAAGATGCGGTCCGGCACAGGAGCCGCGCAGCCGCCGCCGGCCGAACGCACAGGTGCGGCCCGGTGCTCTCTCGCGAGCGCCCGCACCTGCTGCGCGGGGACCTCTGAAGGCCCAAGCTCTCTGATGCGGTCCCTCACGGCGTCCAGCAGCAGCACGCCCGGGGAGTGGCCCGCGGCCGCCAGGCCGCCCACCTGCCGCCGATGGGTCCACCGGCGAGAGCAGGGGAGGCGATTAGACCACGAACGCCTCGCAGGCCGCGCCAGCGCCGGCGAGAAGGCAAGCTGCCGGGGCGCCTGCAGGCCGTGCGGATGCTCTGTATCATCGGGGATGCATGCCCGATGCCCCACGCACGGGCGCATGCACGCCTGACTGGGGGCCAGGCACGGGGCACGCACCAGCAGGCTCAGGTGGGTGGATCCCAGGTCCTGCACCCCCGCCATCGAGCGGCCGAGCTCGTCCAGCACCATCCTCATCGGCACTGAGCTGGACCGCCGACGGCCGCACGATGCTTCATCGAGCGTGGAGTCGTGCGTGCGGGCGTTTGATTATGACTCCGAAAAGGGTACTTTTGAATGAGCACGGAGTGCGCGGAATGTGCGCGCACATGTGAGTGCGTGCTCATCCACATGTGTATGTGTGCGTGGGGTCAGTTGCAGCGCAGGCTTGCCAGGCCGCGCACGCGATCTTGCAGGGAGACTTCAAGGCAGTGGCGACCGAACCACCCATGCGCCTGCATTGCTCTCGCAGCGAGCGCTATTGTAGCGCATCGACATGCCCCGGCGTGTCCATCAGGTTGAGCTGATAGGTTTCGCCGTCATGCGCGGTATAGTTCAGGCGCACCGTCTGCGCCTTGATGGTGATGCCGCGTTCCTTTTCGATGTCCATATTGTCGAGCACCTGCGCCGACATCTCGCGCGCGGTGAGCCCACCGGTGAACTGGATCAAGCGGTCGGCGAGCGTCGATTTGCCATGGTCGATATGCGCGATGATCCGCGCTGCTTTCGCCCGCACCGACGAGGGTCTGGAACGTCTGCTTGTGATGCACCTCGCTCTCCGCGGTCGCCCACCAGCTGCATGAGCTGGGAGCAGTGCGCCACCGGCGCGCCGACAAACGAGGCCGGTGTGTGGGAGCGCGTCGATGCAGGTGAGCACGGGAGTGAGGATGCAGGAGCCGCGCAGTTGCACGGCCGCGCCGAAGTGGGGACAGACGTGCAGCTGCATTACGAGGCTGCTTGAAACAGGAGGGTTCGATGTGACGTCCAAGGAAAGCACGTAGAAGGGCAGCCAGCAAGCGAACAGGAGAGCAAGCGCCTGTGGGGGGCGCGCAGCATCAGCTTCTACCCTCTTGTTCATTGCTCGCACAGCACGCATTGAGCAGTGAGCTTAATGAGCATGATGCATGCCGCAAAGAGTCATGTGTGTAGAAGGACGGTTTGCACTGCCCACCTGTGCCAGCGCCACCTTACGCCCTCCTGGTCAATGTCCTCGCCGCGCCCCTCATCCAGGTCAATCACCCGCGCAAGATCGCCCATGCTTCCCCAGTCGCTTGCAGTGCGGTTGATTGGTTTTTGTGTCATGGAGGGGGAGACCGTGGGCACAATCGCTTAGAGGAGCGTTGACTGCTGGGTGTAGCCCGCCAATCATCAGGCACGCGCGTGCAAGTGGCTTGCGAGCGGTGGCAGCTGGGTGGAGGAGACGTGGCGACAAGCATGGCGACGCTGACGGTGCCGAGCGAGTTCCGCCGCGTACAGGCGCATTTCCCGATTCTGTTCCGCCGCGAGCCATCGGGGCGCGAATTTCGCCGCAGCTGGCGGATGAAGAGCTGCGGCTCGTCAGACCGGCGAAGCCCGCCCTTCAGCACATTGCCGCGGCGATGCCCGCTGCCCTCGCCGCCTGCGTCGGCCGCGATGACCACCACCGCGCGGCGCCGAATGCGGGGGCCGGCGCGGCGCAAGCGGCGGACGCGGCTGCGATGGCGGGGCGGATTCGAGGTTGGCGCACTCACGCACGATCAACGCGCAGGTCCCGCAATGTGGCGCAGGCGCTCTGCGTTGCCCTGCTGGACGCGTCGATTCGGCGGGCGAGGCGCGCCAGAGAGGCATCATGGTCTATCTCGTGTCGAGCGGGCAGTTTGACGATGATGATCGCGGACGTGGTCACGAGCGCTCGAGCAAGCAGCTTCACCACGATGTCACTGTCATCATCAAAAATACGTTGATCGGCGTTGATTAACCAGGACCTCGAGTGATACGGGATCAAGTTGGCCTGCAGGCGGGTGACAAATGCCTCACAGCGAGGCCACTGCAATGTAAATGAGACGCGTTCACGAATATGTGCATATATGCACTACGTACTTCTAGAAAAAAGGAATCATTGGCGAGTCCCTTGCCGGCCTTTTTGTGATGGAAACATTTATGTTACAGCCAGGTATGTTTGATTATTATATTGCAATGGATCCATCTTTATGGTGGAATAATGGGCACCTGGTAAAAACGGCAAAGGAGCATATGGCAGCATTGCCCGATAAAGAAGGCGGTTTGGGTTGCCGGGCTTCTCACCTCCGGGCGTTGACGCCAGGTCCTCGCCAACGTCGAGCCTCGACGCCGTGACACCTGAGGCGCTTCGCAGCAGCTCCGCCGAGCTGCACCCGACGCCCTCACTTCGCCGCTGGCTGTCAGGCGCGTCCGATTCTTTCAGGCGCCGCGGTGAGGCCGCGGCAGCGCAGCAGCAGCAGCAGCAGGATCACGACGAGCCTGGCAACCCCCGCTCGCAGCAGCGAGGGGTGCCGGCGCAGGGAGTCAATTCCTGGGCAACCCGACCAATCCCCCGGGATGCTGCCCCAGCGGCAGTCGACCTGTTCGCCGCTGGCGTCGCCCCTGCGGCCCCCTTGGAGCATCTGTCCAGCAGCCTGCCGAGCAGCAGCCGCGGCGGCAGTACGACCAGCCCTCGCTGCAGTACGACCCTCCTCCCCGGCAGCCCGCCTCCCTGCAGCAGCCAGCGCCGCCGCCGCGCCAGCAGCCGCCGCTTGGCCCCAAGCAGCTCGCGGCGCGGGAGGCGCAGCAGCCTGACGCGGCTGCGCCAGTCGGCGAGCCCAGCAAAACAACCCAGAAACTCCGAAACGAGGAAAGACGGAGAAGCGGCGCACGCCTGCACGTAGTTGTGGTGGCAGTCTGACCATGCCATCTTCCGAGCTGGAACTTCGGCAGGCGGTGGCGCAGTTCCGCAAGCACCCGCGACATCATCGCCTCGCGGTTCTCGCGGGCGTAGTCCTGTGCCCACGAGACGGCTTCCACGTAGTCGTCGAACAACGGCTCGCCTTCCATGAAGAACGCGAGGTCCTTGTCCGGAAGATGGAAACCGAGCACGCGGTGCTCGAGTTGCTTGCGTGCCTTCGATGAAGGTGCCGATCACCGGTCAAAGCGGCTGCGCCCGCAGCGGCTATGGGTGGCTTCTGCGGAACGGCGGTGTGTGGGGTCGGCTGTGGGCCGATATTGCTTGTTCGATCAGACGTTTTCGATAGGTGCGATCATACTCTTTCCCAGGGTTGAATCTATAGTACGGGCATCGGGACCTGTCGTCATCCGCAACCTACCTTATCCGTACCGCCACAATAGCCAAACTAACCGATCACCAGAGATGGCGGCCATGGACGCAGAATGCGGCAATGGGTTGAGCGCGATATCTCCACTCGTCTCGCCGATCTGCGCCGCGACGTTCTGGTCGCCGAAGAAGCGGTAGGCCTATCGCGGAAACCAAGGAGCCCCAGGCAGCGGGGCAGCGGCGCGGCCGCAGGTGGCGGTGCCAGTAGATGACATCGACGTGAGTATGCGTCAACACTTTGCGCCGCATATGTCCTGGGTGTGCATTTTATGCCGCATTCAAACAAGCGCCGCTCAACAATTTGCGCACCGCCATCGCCCGGCCCGCTGGATGCGTCGCCGCTGCTGTCTCGGCCGCACATGCGCTCGGCCATGCCCACGCGCCGCGTCCTCGCACCAGCGCGCGCGTCAAAACACATCCACCGTGACCCACGCTGTCTCCCTCACGCGCTGGATTTGAATTAGCGACAGGTTCTGATCTGGGTGACGACGACGTCGACTTGGATGACGCACGCCCCGGCGAGGTGGAGGCTGAGCTGGCGGCACTGGAGGAGGACGAGGGGGACGACGCGCCGGTGGCGGGCGCGGCGTGACCTGGAACCGCTTGGCGTCGCCATGGCGCGTCGCGGCGGCCCAATCTGCGTCGGCGGCGGCCCAATCTGCCCGTGGAGTCGTGCGTCGGTGGCGCCGGGCCTGCCGCCGTCCGGCCAGGCGTGGAGGTGCGCTGGGGCTGACAGCATAGGATTTGATCGCGTCGGGCAGGCTCACAGACGTCGCGGGCAGTTGCGACAGTTTGCTGCGAAAACGATCACTGCCGCAATCCCCTTTGCCTGCACGGCCTGCACACCAGTACTGAAGAAAATCTGCACAGCACTGCCATTACTGCATCGCGGCGATAGCATCTGCTGGTTAAACACGTGGAAAGGACCTCGATACATGCACCTAACCGAAACGGATATAATCACTTCAAAGGCTACGTAGGGTTTGAGACGAGTGATTACAGTTGCACTCAACATACCGTAATCAGCGCACGCGAGGAACATGCGTATCATGAAATCGTTGTCTTGCCGCTCGCGAGTTGCGCGGCATCCTGCTCGATCTCGCCGATCAATTCGGCGTGGTGCGTGTCGTGTGACGCACATGAAACACTGCCGAACGAAATGATGCCCTAGGTCTCCGGTTGGTGTGCACAGAACACCAAAAGCCCTGTCCGCCTGGATGATGGTCGCGATCGCCGACCCATGAAAATGATCTGAGAGTGCCATAACAGCGCCCACCAGGGCCCGGCCGCCCGCGATGGCGGGCCAGCAAGCTCGGCGCGTCAGCGCGGCGCGGCTACGGGCGCATCAACGGCCGCCCCTCCGCCCGCCACGGCCGCCCCTGCCGCCGCCGCCCGCCCCGAGCCGCGGCCGCCCCTGCCGCCACGGCCTCCCGCCTGCTGCTGCAGCTGCGCCATGCCCTTGGCCCAGGCCTGCTGCACCTCCTCTGCGCCCTCGGTGTCGCCTGCGGTGCAGCCGGGGTGCGGGCAACAGTGCAGTGCTGACCAGTTGCTAATGGAGCAATGAATGTATGTGGCACTTCCTGTGAAAGCGCGCCGCGCGCTGCACGCGCAAGTCTCAGTCTGAGGCGCCGTGCCCTCCGGTAGCCAACCGACGACCAGATTAACATGGAAAAACCCGCGTGGGGACGCGTTTAGCCGATATGGCTACGGAGGATTCTACCTGATGGACCTCGCCTCCCCGCGAGCACCCCGCACTGGCATTTGACCCGCCGTGCTGCCGCCCCTAATATCCAAACAGATTTGGTCTTGAGGTGAGCGCGTCGAGAACGCCTTGAGCCTTGCGGTTCTTCGCCAGCAGACGCGGCAGCTCCGGCGGCACCTCCTCCGCCCAGTACGCGGCCGCGGCATAGTCGCCCTGGCCCTCGCACACGTCGGAGAGCGTGCGCGCCAGCATGACCTGCGGGGTTTGGGGGTTTTGTTTGGGAGAGAGTGCAGGGCGGGCGCAGGGGTTGACGACGTGTGATGTTGCGCCTGCAGCTTCGCAGGGCGCACAACCCTGCCGCTCGAGAAGGCGTCGGCCGCAGCTCAAGAGGCGCTGGCGCTGGCGATGAAAGAGGCGCGTGGCGGCGCGAGAGGGCGAGCGGCGCAAGCGCCTTGCCAGCTGTGCTACAAAAACGCGGGCCCTGGCAGTCATGAGTATTCCCCGCGACCCGTCCATCCAGCCGTCAGGGCGAGACGGTGTAGGTCCATGCAATCAACGGAACATCCTGAGCCCGCACACGCGCCGCACAGAAGCTCTCATGCACAAACACACTTGCACACAAGCTACACACGCACACACACACACACATACACACACATGCACACACACACATGCACATACACCCACAACCATGTACACCTACCCACACAGCCAACGACACAAACACAAACGCACATATGCACACACACGATTACGCACCGAGCTCTGGTTGGCGGTCCCGCTGTGCTGCTCGTTGATGGCGTACAGCTGGCCGTACAGCTCAGCAGCCTCAGCCAGCTCGCCCGCCTGGCCGTGCTGGAGGCCAGCGCGGCCATGATGGCAGCTGAACGGGCGCGCGTGGGGGTAAGGGGGGGGCGGCAAGTTCCAGGTTTGCATTGGGGGCCAGGCAACGGGGCTGCATTGGTGAGGACCGATTGGACCCAGCAGAAGCGACGGCACGCTCGTCCACCATTCGTCACCATCGGGTCCAACGATGCGATGACGCGGGCAAGCCCGATATTTCGCTGTCGCTGACCAACAACGGAGGCCACGCTGATTGACGCAAGCTCGGGCTATCGGGCCGACAGGCATGCAACCTCGATCACCGGCACCGTGCGACTTGATGCGTCGGAGTCGGCGATCGCCGTGTGGTTCGCCACCTCCAGCGCCCCGAACAGCACCGCCTTGGCGCCCGAAATCCTGGCTTCATGTCCAGCCGCCCAGTCGATGCAGGCGCGCAGGATCGTCTGGCGCGCATTCGACGCGTAACGTCACCTGCACCGCGAGCCTGCGCGCGCGAGCCGCGCGTAGCATGCAGCGGGCGCCGTGCGTGGGCGCTAAGATTCGCCCCTGCCAGCGGTTTGATGGGCCGTCACCGGCCGAGGCCGGTTGCTCGAGGCTTGTCCCGCGCCGCACTGCATCGGCCGGGTCCAGGCAGCCGCACACCGGTCATGCCTCCCACAGCCCCAGGGCAGCTCACGGGTTCCAGGGCAAGGGGATGCGGAGCTGATCAGAGCCCGTCAGACAGGCTGATCACATCAGACTACGCCTCACCTCATCGTCCTCGTCCGGCTCCGCGGTCCCGGCGGCTTCGTCCGCCATCCGTCGCAGCTGCAATGGCCTGAGACCGCGATTGTCGAGCGCGAGCTTCCGGCGGCATCTTGCGCCTAACTGGGGCTGCACTCCGACCAAGGCGCCTGCTGGCTCGGCCGAAATCTATCATTATATGCAGCATGCGCGGTGACTACGGCCGGATTGGTGGAGGAAGAGGGTGAGCGAGGGAAGAGGAAGGCAGAGGTAGAGCAGGAGGGGAGGAGGTGGTCGCATCTGGGACAGGTGGCCTAGGCGATGAATGCAAGTGAATCTACATCGTACGCACATGCAGTAAGCTGCTGGAAGAAGACTGGTGTATGCTGCTGTCCATGCGCGGCTTGGTCCCCCCCCCCACCATCACCATCACCATCACCACCACCACCACCACGTCGCCTGGTTCATCGGCTGGGCCTGGTTCTGGAATACCTGTTCGCATCATCCACCGTGGCGGTGGGGTGGTCGGGCTACTTCGTGAGCTTCCTGACCACGACGCTTGGCATTCCCTTCCCTGGACTCGCACGGCAGGCGCGCGATTGCCGCTTCTTCACGCAGCTGCGTTGCGCCGCGCATCACATGGGCTTCAACAACTCGGGCAGCGCGACCCCGCAGCAGTGTGCCGCGCTAGATCGAGCGCATGCGGGAGGGCCCTGAGCTGCGACGACGCGAGCCCTGCTGCAGCTGAAGCTCGACCTCGACCGCATGATGCCGGTCAGTCCCAACCCGCCGATCGTGCAGAAAGAGCTGCCGGGAGGGCCGGTAAAAGATCATCGAGGGTGGCGGCCGCACGCTCATGCCGGGTATGATCGACGTGCATGTGCACCTGTTGTTCGCGCTTGACCAGAGCCACATGCTGCCACCAGCATTCTCCGCGCGATCTCCTGGGATCCGGCGGCGCGCGCGTCGCGGTGGGCGGGGCGAGTTCGGCCAGGGCCTCGATGGCGCGCTTCGCCCGGCCCATCGCGTAATGCTCCAGGGCGTGTCCGAGACTGAACAGAAACAACAGCAACGCGCCCTCGGCCCACGAGCAGCGCGGCCGCACCTGCCGACGCAGCACCCAGCGGCCCACAACGAGACGCTTCAGGCGCAGGTTGTCGAACGCCTCGCGCAGCGTGTAGAAGCCGCCACCTCCAGCCG
>NNCB01000426.1:0-17952 GCA_002317545.1 Scenedesmus quadricauda | reverse complement strand
ACACCAGATCGATTGCGTCTGGCGGCATGCGCTTGCTGAACACCTTGGTCCAGGGGTGTGCCTTGATCTGCGGGAACTTGAACTCCGTGTAGTTGGGGTTCATGGCGTGGATCTCCTCTTTGGTGGGGGTGCCCAGGACCTGGGTTGGTCTTGCCGCTGTGGTTCAGCGCCGCTGGTGGTTGTGGGTTGCGCGCCCACGTGCCTGGGCAGGCGCTTGGCAGCAGCTCACAACAGGCGCGCCAGTTGAACCCCAAAAATGGACCACTGCACACGTGTCAAGAGCGGGGGGTGGGGGTTCGCCAATCCAGGCAACTGCCAGATCTTGCTGGAACAGCAGATCCCAAGCACCGCTCCCCTGCTGTACAGCGGCTGTGCGAATCCAGCGCAGCGCCTCCAGCCGCTGCCATGACCAATTCAGCGCCTGCAGGGTGTAGAACCACAGCCTCGCACATCACCGCTCATGACACGCATGCAAGCACCCGTGCATGCACACACACACACACACACACACATATATCACGTACCTGATGATCTCCACCAGCTGGCCACTCCGCTCTCCCGCGGAAACATGTGGCTCCCCAGCAGCAGCTCCGCCAGAACGCAGCCCACGCTCCACACGTCGATTGCGCTCGTGTAGTCGTGGCGCCCAGCAGCGCTCGGCTCGTCGGTTGTGGCGGCTGCAATATCACAATGTTGCCGGCTCCCCATTGATCAGCACCAGTGTGAGGCCAAGGGGGGGGGCACATAGGGCAGCACCCCGGTGCTCAGATGCCATTGCGCGGCTGGCTCGCGTTGCCGGTGTACCTCATATCTCGCGACCGGCCCCTTGTCGCTTCGGGTCATGGTCGCTTTGCTTGCGGATGCTGCCACGCTGCTTTCCCTTCGATTGCGTCCGGGAACAAAGCGCCATGCGGGCGGAGAAGCGAACCTGCACTATGCGAGGATTAGATGTGCCGATAGCTGATCGGCACAATGCAATAGCCCACGATTTCTATGTCTCTGACACTTCGCAGATCATGCAGCATAGAGTGGTCGACGTGTCAGGCTGCAACAACAATAACCACCACTAAACAACCGCTTGCGTTTCTCGCCCGCCAGAAGCGGGTGCGGATATCGTTGGTGAAGGGCAGTCTAGCCATGCCAGCCCCGCCGATAGCTGATGAGCACGACGACGCTGTTGGCGAGTTCGGCGAGCACGATCGCGAGCAGCCCGCAATTTGCCAGCGGCACGCCACTTTTGACTAGGGCTGTAGACCTGCGATCCGAGGGATCATTCCCACCAGCAGGACATAATAGTCAGGCAAGAGCAAGATCGTGCTCGGCCGCTCCCGTGCACGCTGCATGGAGCGCCAGCCAACGAGCGCCCGCCGCGGCTGTCCACGCCGACACCCAGGGTTGCTGCCGCGCCGCCGCTCACGACCGGGGCCCTTTGACGCGGCAAGTTGCACCGCGACCGCAGGGAGCTGCGCCGACGCCTCAGCCGCATGCCTGCCCACCACGCCGACCGATCTTCACCGTGCGGCCCCGTGCCAAATTACCCTGCGGCGTCCCAGTCCTGTAGAGTGTCAGGCCGTACTCCAGCACCAGGTGCAGGAAGGTCTCGTCCTTCTCGGTCTGCGAGTAGAACACTGCTTGGCTTCACGATGTTGGGGTGGTTTACCACCTTCATGCTCGCAGCATACCGGTGTCTTGTAGTAACGCTTGTCCTGCAGCACCTTCTTGATAGCCACCTGGATCGCCGCGAGCGGCGGCAGCGCGGCGGGTTTTCGCAGCGGACGGTGATGTCGGTCAGCGGCACCACCGGATGGCGGCGAATAGACTCGCGCTCAAGTACTCAACTAGCCTCCCGCTGTCGAGACCATCTTTTCGTACTGACGCGGCACATCAACGCCGCGGCGGGCGGCGACATATTGTGGAAACCCGGCGCGACGCGCTGATTGGCTGAGGGGATAAATGTTCCCTAAATGTTCTAGACATTCCATCGCGCTGTAACCATAATCTGCTCCAACGCGAAACCGAATCGCACCTCGGGGGATTGTCTCACCACAGCCGCCCGCCGCTTCGCTTCGACAGCCACGCACCGTCTCCGCTGTCTCGAGACACGTTGCCTGAAACACGACGCCGAAGGAGCCGTTTCCGACGACCCGCTCTGGCGCAAAACATTGTTTCTTGTCACAAACTGCCCCGCAGGGCACGTCATGCCGAACCTTTGTGCAGCATCGCCAGACCGAAGCAATGTGCGCGAGTGCCTCGAAACACGAACTTGCTTCCCCTTGTCGCGCGCTTTGCAACCCTATCTCAGCGCCATCTATCTGACCGAGGTAACCGGCCCGAAGGGAACGCAAGTCAGAAGCTGGCTCCACCCCGAATGGGCCAATCTTCGCTTCATCGACGGCGAAACGCCGCGCGCCGCGATCGGCAGCGCGCCGGTGGCCGCGATGCCACGCTGCATGTACCCGTTGCTCCAGCGTGAGCTCCTTCATCCCCTGCTGCGCGCAAGGTTCGTCAAAAGGCGCAGCGCACCGGCAACACCGCCTCGCATTTCCATCGCGCAACAGATGTATTCACCAGGCGCACCACCAGCGCTCGACTTCTCGAACATCGACGAAGTCATCCAGACGGTCAGTGCAGCAATCTACCCGGTACACCCTCCGCGGCACGGCCTATGGGGCCGGGGGCTCGGGAAGGCTGCTCATCCCGCCTGCGAGGGGCAGGGACGAGTTCGGTCAGCGAGCTGGCAATCGGCGAGCACAGGCCAGCAGTGCCCGCCGCTCACGCTTGCGCACTGCCAAGCCGAGATGAGCCTCGCCACCTGCAACGTGGACCGTGGGATGACGAGGTGCCAACCTCGGAATGGAGCGCCGATCTCATCGATCCCAAATACCCACTGCCTGCAAACTGGCGGCATCGCGGGCAGGTGGTCCATATTTTCACCCACTTTCGATTGGAACTCGAAGTGTGGTCGGCTGTGGTGCCAACCGAAGGATTGGACGGTGGCTGGTGGAGCGAACCTGCGCTATTTGTGGGGCCAAATATCGATATGCTTCTGGTAGGCGAAATCCAAGGCTGAATCACCCTCAAGCGTGTCGCAATCTCCAGTGAAATAGGCAATTGAAAGAGCCGCGCGCTGTCCTTCGAAAGCACCAATTTCTTGTCATGAGATACGCACCTGACGCCGTGAACTGCCTATGATCAAACATATGTACGAGCGCACGGCGACGTAGGTCGCGACCACGATCCTTGGGATCGAAGGCAGGAGCCAATGGGATGACGCCGAGACCGGGGTCGAAGATAGCCGTCCACGCGAACGAAGGTGGCATCAGCACGCCTGTTTAGCACTCCGCATCCCCGCTGCTCTTTCGACGAGGATGGGCGGCCATCGTGCCACAGCGGGACCAGCGGGTCGCATGATCAATTGAGCAGCTGCGCGGCACAACCGCTGTTTGTCTTGAGACACTGCCTGCGCTGCGCATGTGACGCTGTGAACATGCAGATATTGGAGCAGCTAGGTCGGCTCAGGCAAGCCCAACCGGCATCAGGTGCCAATGTTCGGGCGGTACGACACCCAGTTTGGCGGCACACTGAAATTCTATTGGCGTAATCTGATACCCCAGAAATCTTGGTCCGATAGAGCGCCAGATTGGCGATCAGCTGAGCCGTCGAGGAAGCTGTTCTTGCTGCCGATTTCGAAGGCCTTGTTGTCTTCGGGATCGAAGGTCGGAAAGCCCGCGGTGATCGCCTGATTCGCTGTTGAAGCCGCCAGTTTTTGCCCTTCGGCATAAACGCCGTAAGCATCAAGCCCGCCAACCTTTGTGCTGCCATCAACTGCTTGATATGGTCTTGATCAGGGGGCAAAAAGCTGCGCTATCGCTGAGAACGTGAGGTACTTCAAAGACATCAGTATGAATACGTGAATCAAGGCGCAACGTAACATTTATTCACCGACATCTTAGCAAAAACTGCGCTTCAATGTATCCTACCGTACGGTTCAGCGTATGGGCAGCTCTCAGAACCATGGGGCAAGGATCTGAGAGCTAATAAGCTGCTTGTGACTGACCACAGGGCACCAAGAGGACACAAGCCGAGGCTCACTTGTGCCCCTGCATTTGCATGACAGGTCAACAATATTGCAGGGGTCACTGCATTCAAAGTCCATTGTTTCTCCCCGTCCCATTCCATGTCGAGTCACCAAGGATGGCGGGTGACATGGCGCATAGACCTTTGAGCCTTGGGGCTTCACGAGGTCGCTCTCCAGTCTAGCCATCAAGCAGCAGTATATCATCCTGTTCAGGTAACGAATCGTACATCCACTGGAGTACCGTACTGTGCTCAGCCCGATAGGAATGACTCAATCTGGCCGCTCAGAGCAATCGAAAGCTCTTTTGCTAGGCCTAACAAGATATCGTATTGATCTGGATGGTGATTGCAGCGGATGACTGAAAGGTTGCCAGTAGGTATCCTGCGATTGATGGGGTCCCGCGATGTGGTCTTTCGCGGGGCCAGCGCCGACAAGGCGCCATACTGGACCTTCAGCCGGGCTTGCTCGCATCCGCGCACGGCGTTGGTTTCCTGGCCCCGCCGATGATGACGCTGGATGCACCCAAGCCGATTTCCAGCGCACTGCAGCGACCTGAACCAGCCATGCTGCCGTTCGGCCAGTCGACGCTCCATCATGCCGGCTGCGGCTGTCCGACAGGGTGCGCGAGCGCCAAGGCCGACGGCCGGCCGAGGTCGCGATGCCCTCGTCGCGCGCGCGCACGATGCAGTCGCCCGCGGCCAACTTGCTGCCCACCGGCCCCTGCGCATCGCCTACGATCTGCCGACCACAATGTGACCGGCGGAATGAAATGCTGCTTGAGCACATAGCGCTGCTGCGCGCGCGCGGCCACTTCACCATCGCCGTCCACCGCTCCGACGCGGCGCGCAGCGCCATGCCGCCATGGACGGCCGTGGTCCCGCACGCAGACGTGCTGTGCCGCATGCACCAGCGGCTGGCGGACGTGTACCCTGTCTCTGACATCGACGTCGTGGTGGTCGGGATTTACCATCAGGTGCGTGGGGCCGGCTGGCATGGGAGGTGTGTATGCAGCATTGGCATCCAGCATGAGACGCCACTCCGTCGGGCGTCGGGCCCCTGGCCCATCCCTTACCAGGCGCCGTCGCAGGGCAGGGGCGCCGTCGGGCCGCGGGCCGCGGTTTTCGGCTGCATGCCGCGCGTGCGAGCCGTGCGGCGCGGGCCCAAGGCGCGCGCACGGCCGGGCAGCAGCAATCCTGTCGCCCCCCTCTTCGTTGCGATCACGACGCCGCCGTCTTTTCGACTCGCCTTGACGATATCCATCCCGACACCGCGGCCCGAGATGGCAGTGACCTTTGGGCGTGGCGGCGCCGGTCTGTAATGGGGCGGGGCACGAGTGCCTGTTTGGCGACCCTTGCGCTTCCAGGTCGCCCAAAAATCTTCGGCGAGATACATCAGTACCACGCGCGGATTGGGGCCGAGCGATTGATAAAGTTTCATCGCGCGGGCCTAGAACTGGACGGACTTGGTAAAACCGCCGTCGATGACGAGATGCGCGCCGGTCATATAGGGGCACGCCGGCGACGCCATGAAGACGATCGCCTTCGCGACCTCCTCGGGCTCGCCGAAACGGCCCATCGACGCGCGTACGCATTCTACACCTGCCGCCAGCGGCTCCACAGGCGATGCACCGGCCGTGCGCCATGCCGGCGTGTCCAGCGCGGTGCAGGACATCCTGGGGTCCGGTTCGGGCAAGTCGATCAGCTGCCCAACGCCATCGACTGCGGCGCTTCTGCCCAAGCCGGCGGGAGCCGGAGGCGCCGGAGGGGCGCACAGTTGTCGCTGCAAGGAGTGAGCGGCGCTTGGTCCGCGGCCTGTCGCAACTGACGCTTGGGGCGATGCGCAGGTGCGCTCTGCGCGACTGGCTGGCACCCATTCCATTGCACGCAGACCCCAGCTGCTGCAGTGCTCGCACCCGGCCCCTTCCTCACCCGCCATCGCGTCGCCCCGCACGCGCCTCGATGCCGTCCGCCGCGCACGTGCTGCCGTTCGCAATCCCACCCTGCCTTTGAAGCGGTTCCCACGGCCATCGCCGCGCGTCCGCCGCCGCGCGCGTCCTGCCGCTGCACATCTCGGTGGACTGACGCGCGGCCGCTTCGAGCTCTCGCCCAAATCTGCCGCTCAGCGCTGCTTGCGGTGGCGGCACCCGGGCAGGACGAGCTGCCGCGGCTTGGTCACCGCGGACCGTGCGCTTTCATGATACAAGCAGGTGCGTAGCAGTTGGCAGCGTCTGCGCATGCTTTGTATTATGTGCATCTAAGGTCAGGCATGATAGCGGCATGAAGAAATATAAACGTGTGCAAGCAAAGGCATGGTGCGTCTCATTTGACTTTGGCAAGTCTGCTTTTGAGAAATGACGTGCAACGACGAGTGGCTGCGGCAGCGGAAGGCCTGCTACCGCGAATGAGTCACCCTATCGTTGTTTCTTTCATCTGAGGGACTCGATCACACCCGCCTCCGAAAGAATGGCTTGGTATAAATAGGTACATTGAAACGCAGGCCATGGCGCATGCCGTCCTAGAGGCCATGGCGTCTCGCGTGCCTGTCGCCACCACATACTTGCCCGCGGGTCCGCTAGCTGGTCTCGCACGGCTCGTTGCCTCTGCAGGAACAGGAACTGGCACGCGCCTTCGTTGGCGTAAATCTTGGCGGGCAGGGGGGTGGTGTTGGAGAATTCCAGAGTCACATGACCCTCCCAGCCGGGCTCGAGCTTTGGGGTGACGTTGACGATGATGCCGCAGCGCGCATAGGTCGATTTGCCGAGGCTCGATGCTGCTAGCTACGACCACGAAGTGTCGAGCCCGATGCTGCGCGGCGCCGCATTCCGCGCCCCCCCTGTTGCAGGCCTGGCACGCAACCTACTGTCGCTGTTGGCGGACGACGTGCTCAGCGCCCGCCTTCGTGCCGCAGGCCGCGAGACCGCGCTTCGGCACACGCCAACCGCGACGGCGCGGGCCCTGGAGGAAATCATGTACGCGCTCACGGTTGTGCAGCGAGCGCTGCACCTGCGACAGGCCGCAGCGGCGGAGCTGCAGCTGGCGTGCACGTGGGCAGCGAGCGTGCACGCGACCGCAGCGCGGCGCGGCAGCAGGATCGGCAGCGCCGCGCACAGCAGGAGCAGCAGGCGGCGGCGGCGGCGGCTCTGCTGCCGACGCGGCACAGCAGGCGCTAGCAGTGGCATTGGCAGAGGCGCAGCACACACAGCTGCAGCAGCACCAGGGGCTTTGCAGCAACAGCAGCAGCAGCAACAGCAGCAGCAGCAGCAGCAGCAACAGCAGCAGCAGCAGCAACAGCAGCAGCAGCAGCAGCAGCAGCAGCAATGGATATCGCACCAGGAGCAGGCTGCTGCAGAGCTGACAGCGCTGCTGGGGATGGCTGGCTTCCCGCAGCAGCCACAGCTGCTGCTTCAGCTCCCGGGTCTGTGGCGCCAATTTCGGCTTTCGCAAGGGCGACATTGACTTCCCAATAGCGTGCGAGTCGTCAGCAAGGTGGTTGGAGGTTGTCCTGGTCGCGCCAACAGCTTGATGGCGTATCACAAGGATCCTGGCCTCTGGTCACAGTTTTAGCTTTTGCCGACTTCTGTTAGGCAGTTGCTCAGATGCCATGGGTCGGCACGCTGGTAGATCTTATCTCAGCCCTGAATTTTGTTCAGCCCGGTTGTCAACATTGCCAATTGACTTGTCGACACATTCATTTTTGCCTGAAAAAGTGATAAAGGCGTCCTAACACTTAAATTTATAACGCAGCTATATGAAAACGCGACGATTGGGAATTTTAGCCATTGGAATGGCTTTGACACTGGCTTCCTGTAATTCAGGATCGGGGAGAGTACTTCCATGTATTTTTTCCCAGTCCAGTCTGAGTGCCACCAGTTATTATCCAACCTGATTTGTTGGCACCTGCTGTGAACCGGGCCGTGTAGGTGCCGGACCTTGCCCTGGTGTAAGACTCGTATACACCAACAGTGATCAGGGGTTGTTCAAACCCTTCAGCGGACACAGTGGTGAATGATGCTAACAATAGCACTACTATACTTACTGCCGGGGAAACCGGAACCAATGCCGGCGGCCTGTATGTGTACCTGGTTGATGGCAATAATAATATTGCTGCTAAATCTACGGTGGCTGCAAATTATAGCGATGGTTCAACCGGCAAACTTGTGGTATCATCATTGGTAGTGATCTTTATTTGTAGGATCGTGGGCTGCTGGATATTTTCCTGATTGTACGTCAACATCATGGGGATACAGCCCCCCCCCCCCTACGAGATCCGTCACACACCTGTCGCACACGTGGGCCCACGAATATTAACGTGGTTCCCATCTTGACTACCCTTTGGGCTGTGGGGACCCCTGAGGCGCATCGATTTCGCTTTGACACTCGGCGCCCCTTGGTTCGACCGGGACGGGCCCTCTCGTCCGCGTCTTGTCGTGCGTCACTCGCTTACATCGTGTTGATTTTCAGCAATTCGCCTCGCTCGTTCGAGGTCGGCACAGATCGCCTTCATCGAAGGCGGCCTGCAGCTAGATCATGAATCGATAGTTTGCCGACCAGCGGTCGAAGATGGTGCCATGATCGAGCCGGCTGCCCAAAGCGCTTTCGGTTTCCCGTCACATCAGTATGAAGATGGCCATGCGCTCAGTACCCGGAGTCAAGATCACCAACGCCGCTCAACCGTGGCTGCCCTGGCTGCCTCGCAGTGGATGCAGCAGAGTTATTATCCCTCCATTGTCACCGCAGGCCTCCGCCCCCGCAGCGGTGGCAGCCGATGGCCCCAAAAAGCCTCCGGGGCAGGTCATTTGTTACAACTAGAGTCCTGCTGCGTTCGGGCGCGGAGAAGGCATGGAGTTACGAAGGCGCGGGCGTACAAACCTGATCGGCAGCGATGTGACGGCTTCGGTTGCAGCGCCGGTGCCGCGCTGCTTGCGCGCGCGCGGTGTGACACTGCAAGTCTGCCGACGCGGGACGCCGGTTGCCCTCCACACTCTCCGCAGAAGTACACCAAGTGCCCAATTGACCTGCAGCAGCTGCAGCTGGAGATTGTGATCTCGAGGAGTCTGAGCGCGACGTCCAGCGCCAGTCGCTGCAGCGCGTGGCCGAGGAGGTCGACGACCGCGACTGGCGCTCGCGCGCCCCAGCGTCAGACGACATGCCTGGGCCTCTGGCCAGGGGCAGCAGCTGCAACGAACAGCAGGATGGCCAGGTGATGGACTTCACCGTGTCGCGTCCGCAGAACGCGGGCGAGGCCAAGATCGCAGCGGCGCGTCGCAGCAGCAGGGCAAACCTGCAGGGGCAGCAGCAGTGGCAGGGCTGGCAAGGTGAGCTAGTCTGAGCGCGCAGCAGCATCGAACCCTGATGGCACGCAAGGATGCCGTCCCGGATGCCAGATCACTGCGACTGGCACGCACCTGGGGCTGCGAAGGATCTGTCTGCCCGGCCGAGGTATCCGAAGGTGGAGAGGCCCAAGCGAGCGGCAGAACCTCAACGACCTTGCGATCGCCAGCACCTGGTTGCGTCTACCATTGCGCCATCTGGGTCCGATCACACCGCCGCATTGACTAGCTTGTCGTGGTATGAACAGGGGCGCTGAAGAAGGAGCAGAAGACCTCGAGCGGCAAAAGTACGTGGTCGGCGCGGCGGTGGAGGGCAATGTCAGGGTGAGAGGCCAGCCGTGCGTGGGTGTGGACAGCAGACCCGAGCGCATCTGGCTGAAGCGAAGGCGCGGATTGCGCAGCATCCCGACCGTATCGGCGGCATATTGGGCGAACTGTCGGTCACCGCACCTCCTGCGGCGATCACGCACCAGATCGACAAGATCAACGCGGCGTGTTCGCCAGCGAGGCCAGCCCCAAGTCTCGGGCGCTCGTAGCAGATGCGGCAGCGGTGTTCGATGCAGGCAGCCGCCGCACTGCAACCGGACCACGAATTTCCAAGGGATGTTGGCGCGCCGCCAGGATTCGAACCTGCGACACACGCATGCACACGCATGCTCCGACTCACCCACCACACCTGCGCCCATGCCCGGCCCCTCGCGCTCCCGCGCGTTCGGCGGTCAAGGGCATCCGCGCCGACGACGGACCCGATCCCGATTTCTACGGCCTCCTCGCCGAGCATGAGGCCTATGTCGCCACGCTGCGCACCCTCGGCCTCACGCGCTCGAGTTTGAGTCGGCCGTCGCGCGTCCGCGTTGATGGCTCACGATCAATTTCGGCGGCGGCTATGTCGACGCACGCTACACCGATTTCATCCTGCCCGACGGGACCGATGTGACCGACACCTATGTCCTCTCGCGCGTGCCGAAGTGGAATTATCAGGTCGGGGCGCTCTATCGGCATGACGTCGGCGCGGGGCGGCTGGAGGCGAGCCTGAACTACAGCTGGCGCAGCAGCCAATATTCATCGATCACCCCCGACCCGCTTGCGACGGCCGTCCACGGTGCTCGGCGGCGTGTGCCGTCGGGGTTGCGCTGTTCCAGCAGTTCCAGGATGCGCATCCGCGGATGCGTCACCTTCAGCCCCGCCCTCTTCAGTTCACTCGATTCCATCGCCGTTCCGTTCAGCCTGGCGCCCCTCGCGTCCCGCTTCCGACCCGACCCCGCCGTTCTCCACTGGAGCTGCAGCAGATCAGTGACGCGCTGGGCGCGCCGCGCCGAGAAGCGCGTCAAGACGCGCACCTGGGCACGGTGCGGCTGATTGCTGAGCTGTACAGGCAGGAGGTCGTCAAGGAGAACATCTATTGGTGTGCATCGGGAGCTGCTAGAGGCAGCGAACCCCAAGTCCGTGCCGGCAGAGGTGAGGGGGCGCGCCGGCGGGGCCGGGGGGTGTCGAGGCTGGCGGGGCGGGGCGGCGCGGGGCGCAGGCGTTGCTGCAATCACTGCGCGACAGCGGCGATTGCGCGACTTTGGTATGGTGCATGCAGGGCGCGCAGTTGAAGGCACGCGATGAAGGAGCAGACCATGCCTGGCGCGCTGGTGGCTGGTGCCTGTTCGCGGGGCTGACACGTCGCGGCGGGACTGGGGACCGGCGGTCGAGGGTCGCGGGCGGGGCGTTCCGCATCGGCTGGGATGCCGGCAACGGCGCCGCGGGTACCGTCATCGAGAAATTGACCGCGCGCCTGCCCGGCGAACATCATCTTCTTTTCACCGATATCGACGGCCATTTCCCGAACCACCATCCCGATCCCACCGAGGAAAAGAATCTGGCCGACCTCAAGACAGCTCGTCGCGCGCTTGCAGCGCCTGCAGGACGCCATGGAGCTCGCAGCTCGAATCCGTTCCGGGTCCATCGTGTTGGCACAATGTTTGCCGGAAATCGATGATTGCGAGAGGGGGGTGAGGGGGGGCCGGGAACGGAGGGGTGGCCGGAGGGGTGCATGCTCGGGCGGGGTGCAGGGGGCGTGCTCGTGGTCTTGCCGGGGCTGCAGGTCTGGGAGGGCGAAAGCGGGCGAGCGGCGCGGCAGCAGGGACGTCTGCACTTAAACGCAAGCCGCGGCCGGAGGGGCCTGCACGGCCGCCAGCCGCTCGTCGGCGCTGCGCCTCCTCATCCTCAAGGTCCCCCGGGCCAATCCCTGGCCTCGTCCAAGCCGACGCCCCCACCCCTGCTTCCCCACCGCCCCATGGGTGCCGTTGGCGCGGACGTTCAGGGCCAAGATGCTAGACGAGGTGCACGCCGAGGCGGATGCGGAGCTGATCATGCTCACCGTCCGCCAGCGCATCGCCGACCTGACCGGTCGGCTGGATGCGCTGAGGGGGTATCTTTGACTACGACGCCAAGCGTGAGCGCCTGGAGGAAGTAGAACGCGAACTGGAGTCGGACGCTTGAAGGCGGCCCGCGCGGTAGTCCTTTGTTCGCCCGGTGCGGGGGTGACCGCGGGCGCGGCGCAACGAGAGGAGGGCAGCATATGGATGACGGTCGCGCGGCAGCGCCTTGAACGCGTCGTAGTGCGCGCGTTCGGGCGCCTGCCGGTCGGTCATCGACCTGGGCGTAGGGCGAGGCTGGTGGGGCGTCCCGCAGCCGCTCTGTCACTCACCACCTCTCGGCGCCGCTGATCGCGCTTTGCGCGCTCTGACGTCCGATTTTCAGCCGCCCGCCGCCGATCTCGTGTGCGTCTCTGCAGAGGGCGGGCCTGACGCAGGACGACATCAGCCTGCGCCCCCTCTGCGCGGCGGCGACGAGGGCTGGGAATTTGTGGGCAAGCGCAGCGGCGGCCCCCGGGCCTTTGCCGGCAGCAGCGCCCTGGTGGGCGAGTACCGCCCGCCGGAGCCGCTCGCCAGGCCGGCGCCGCGGCCCGCGGCACCGGCGCCCGCCGCCGCGGCGCCTGCGGCCGCGCCCGCTGCAGCTGCCAGGTGCGCGTCTGCACAACGCCCGCCGCTCCCTGTCCTCTGCCTGCGCCACCGCCAGGCACTCGGCCTCGCTCCGGCTCAAACTCCGCCCCTGCCTTGCCCCGCCCCACTCCCCTGATCCCTTCTTCCTCTCGCTAGACAATGCCAGCATCCAGGACACGGCCGACATCTCCACCTTGTACCACCCCCCACCGCCCAGGCCCGCCGTATCGGCAAGCCCCTCGGCCCCGACGACATTGAGCGAGTCATCGTCGCTCTTCCGCGAGTTTGCGTCCGTCGACGATTTTCAGAGGCGGCCATCCTCGTGCAGGAGCTGCGGGACGCGCCAAAGGCGGCCGGCGTGGTTGACCTGTCCGGCGTCGTGGTCACCGGCCTGTCGGAGGTGTTCGACGCGTCCGCGGAGAAGCAGCATGCGGCGCTCGCGGGGCTGGTGGTGCGGCTGGCGGCGGAGGGGGTGGTCAAGGGGGCGGAGCTGTTGAAGCGGCTCGCGCACTATACGGAGGGGCTGGAGGATCTGAGCGTGCGGCCAGTTGCATTGGTCTTCAGGGGGTTTTGGCATCGATCAGCTTGCCGTTGTTGCGGTCATGAGCTGTAGTAAGAGGGCTTCTTCGGCGTCTGGATATGGGGTCTGGGTCGGGCGCGGCTTCATCGGTGGGGGTGGTGGCTTGTTGGGGTCGTTTCAAGGGGGAGTTTGGCGTGTTGGCTCGAAGGTGCACGAGAACAGGGCCGGGTCTGGAGCCGTTGCGCGGCTTGACTGGCGCCACGGGCATGGCGCGGGAGTTCAAGCCGCTGCGCGGCTTGGGCCTCGGCCGCAGACGAGCGCTCGCCCGCGGGTCGGTGCCCCATCGCGCCCCTTCCGTCTCCTCCCTCAACCAAGCCCGAAGCGCGCACACACACACACACACGCACACACACACGCACACGCACACCGCCCCTCCCCTCTCACAGCCTGGACATCCCAAAGGCCCCCGAGCTGCTGGGCCGCGTCGTCGGCGCCGCCGCCGCCAAGGGCGCCCTCGCGCTATCCGAGCTGCCGCAGCTCGTGAAATCCGGGGCGCGGGCGCAAGCGCACGCACGGGATGTGGTTCGTCTTTCCCCAGCTTGCCGGCCTCGGGCGAGCGCGGTGGCGCAGCTCTACGGCCTCGGAGGCATAGAGGAAGCGCGTGCCTATCTCGCCCATCCGCTTCTCGGCGCGCGCTATCTCGAATGCGTCGAGGCGTTGCAGGATCTTACCGGCAGTGACCCGGTGGCGGTGTTTGGGAGAAGTGAGGCGCAGCAAGCTCCGCTGCCGCCCCGCGCAAGGGGGAGGTGCGCGTGCGCGTGTACATGCGCGCCTGCCTGCGCATGCGTGCTGCACGCGCGCGCCAGCACGGCGGGATCAGCAGCGGCGGGCGGTCGGGGCTTTGGGCGACGGTCGGCACGATCGCTTCGGTGAGTGTTTGCGCCGCGCCCGAAGCGTGTGTGGGCCCGCGGCGTCCATCTGAGGGTGGGTCTTGGCGGCTGGTGGCGGCGCTGTACTTAGCCGCCGCCGACCAGTCTTGTTCGTATCGCTAACGGCACACGCCGCAACCTGCGGCGTGATGCGCGAGGCGAGCTCGTACGACAGGTCGACGCCGCCCGACCACAGATCCTCGTTGAGGTCCGAGAAGGCGATTGTCGCGTCGCCGCGGTTTCCGCCAAGGTCGTTTACGAACTTGTCGCCGGTGGGATCCTGCGTTGTCGGCATGTGTTCGCTGACGTTCTTCACTTGCGTCAGCACGACAGCAGAAAAGTGCGGGTCTGTGCAGCATTGAAGCCGGGTGTCAGCCTGCTCATGACGGCTCCTTAAAGGTCGCACATGCGAACCTTGGAACCGAACCTCATTAGCCCATGTAGATACGCTCCAAGTTCTCAGTTCTGGGTACGGTCTGCACCAGGGATCAAAGCCAAGTGGGGAAAACGACCAGGCAAAGGTGCCGAGACCATGCATTCTGACGGGCACATTGACTAGTTGGGAATATAATTTTCAGTAGGGAGTCCTGTTCGCTTGTGGGCTGTTATGAGAGCCAATTCGAGAACCTGGGTCAGCCTCGAGCGGCACCCTGAATCGGGACGGATTCGGCGATAATCTGACGACCGGCTTGCGACTACAACGGATAAAAGTGATCGCGGCTCGCGGGACCGCCGAGGTGCATGGAGATCAGATCTTCGCCCGGCTTACCGGCGATTATACCCATGACATGTCGAATCCGAGGGGAGGGCACAGGCTGATCGTGAGCCAGCTTACCGGCGCTCCCGTTTTGTCTGATGTCTATGACACACGGGGAGCCCTCAACACCCCCAAGCAGGACGTCGAAGCGTGGGGCGCGTCGCTTTTCCTTGAGGCGCGTCCGGCTGACAGCATCATGTTCCGGTCCATCACGGCATACCGTGCTGACAAATCGGCAGGCCCGATCGATTTCGACGCGCTGCCATCGGAAGATACGGACGTTCCGGGGCTATATGACAATACGCAGCAGTTAGGAAATTCAGCTGCTGATCGAACCATCGCCCCCACGGTACCTGATGCCCGCGCCGCAGGCGGCCGCCACCGACCCACGAGCCCACCAGCCCGCCGGCTGCCGCCGCGGCAACCACGCCTGCGGTCGCTGCTGCCGCCGCTGCTGCTACCCTGATCCAAGTGCAGCGCCGGCCGCCGCCGCGGGCTGGATCAGAGCCTGCGGCCCTGAGCCCGTCATCGCTCTCGCGCCCCTCGTCGCTCGCAGCACCCTCACTGCGGCGCGCATGCCCGGCATTGCAGCCGCTGTGGCGTGCGCACCGGCGACGCGTCGTCCGCCTGCAGGCGTCGCAGGATGAAGCTGCCGGCCCGGCTGCTGCCGCTGCTGGCGCCGCTGCTGTACGCCTCAGCAGGCGCGCCGCCCCGGCGCCAGGCTCAGGGCCGGGCGTCACAGGCTGCGGGGCGAGACCCCGTCGGTGGCACTCGCATCGCCGCTCGGTCCGAGAGGCCCGCTGATGGGCCTGAATTGCCGCCAGCTGCTCCTGCAGGCGGGCAGCTTCGACCGCGCTGCCTCCAAGACCACCACCGCCGCTGCCTCTGCGCTCCGCCGCTCGGGCCGCTCACGATCCAGCTGCTGCGGCAGGCGTCGCAATCCCGCCGCTGCTCGCCGACTCGCACCGCGGTCGTTTCGCGGCGAGAAGCCCGGCCTCGGCGGCCACCCGCTCCGCCGTGCCAGCTCGCTTGTAGCTGCATCTGCTGCAGCTGCGCCGCGTCTTCAGACGCCGACGCAGCGGCGGCCACTACGAACGCCGCCGCCTGCTGTCCCACGCGCTGCAGCTCTGCAGTGTGCGCCTGCTGCTGCTGCTCTCCCCGACTGAGCTCCTGAGCCAAGGCCGCCTCTGCTGCGGCCTGTGCCTGCTGCGCCGCCACCTTGGCCGCACGCTCGTGCTCAGCCTCCTCCTGTGCCGCCGCCACCTGCTCCGCCGCCCGCGCGGCAGCCGCCTTGGCCGCCGCGAGTGACTCGGCAGCCACCGCCTCGGCGAGGCGGCCGCACCCTCAGCGACGGCTGCGCGCGCGTCGGCCGCCCGCACGCCTTCCTCTGCCTCCCGCTGCCCCTGGCGCGCCAGGGCCTCCGCCTGCTGCAGCTGCGCCACACGCTCCCTCAGCACAACAAGGCCGCCCTCCATGGCGGCCACCCTCTCATCAAACCTCTGCACGCCCGCCGCGCGCCCTCCAGCTTCGCCGGAGCTGAAGGCACTGCTGTCGGGCAAAATGCTGCCCTCGGGCGGCACCGGAATTTCGCCGGTCAGCCGCTCCTCGGCCATCAGCCGCTCCCACACCATGATCGAGGCATCCCTGCGGGATCATCACCAGCCGCTGGATCGTCTTGCCCGACTGGAACAAGCTGCCAGTCAGGTAGGCGACGCGTCGCGCATCCCTCGATCTCGCCGGCGGCCTTCTCAGCGGCAGCATGGCCGGAAGCAACCTCGCCCCTCTGCCTTTCGAGCCGCGCGGCGGCCTCGCACCGCGCCGCGACGGCTGCCGACTCAGCGGCTGCAACCCGCACGGCCTGCTGCGCCTCGCGCGCCTCAGCAGCAGCCGCGCGCACAGCCTGGTCCGCTGCAAGCACCCCGGCCGCATCGGCGCGCGCCGTTTGCTGCGCCGACGCGTCCTCGGCGGCTGCGGCGCGCGCTTCGTGGCTTGCGCGTCCGCCTCTGCCCGCCGCAGCTGCTCCTGACAATCGTTCTCACGGCGAGCACGCCATTGGTGCGCCGCCTTTGCCGCAGCAGGTCCCGCGAAATGCGGCCCTCGCACTCCTTCTGGCTGCGGCCTCGGCCTCGAGGAGCCGCGCCGCCGCCACGCCTGGCGCAGCTGCTCCAGCGTCGGCGAATGGAGCGATCGGAAGGCTCGGCGACCAGGACGGCCACGTCAGCGAAGCATATGCAGGCGCCGAACGGCACGCCGACTGGAACCTTGGGCCCCGAGCGCCTGCCAGGACTCTGCGCCGCCGTCTCCCTGGGCCGTGTCAAGGGGCTGGACGGCCTGTCGGGCGGGAATGGGATGCGTGACCGCGATCAGGAGAAGGTTTTGTTAATGGAGTACCAGGCTGGTGCGGGGCGACGGCGGCAGGGTGTGCCGGGCTGAGCGCGATGGGCGAGCGCGCGCGCGGTGCGGTGCAGGCGATGGACACCGCTCCTGGCGCACGTGATGTTCGGCGTGATCCGCATCGTGATGTGGCCGCGCCGCTGCGGTGCGTCGAGCGGCATGGCTTTCACCATCGGCGAGTACGGCAGCCAGATCCCGGTTGCTGGCGTCCCAGTTCATGCTGGGCTTCGGCCTCGACCTCGGCTGTCACGACCGTCTTGCCGCTCTTGAACTTGGCAACCACACCGACGTGGGACACCTTCCCTGCTGCTGGGTGCTTCGGTCGGTGCAGGGCTTCTGCGGCAAGGGGCACACAAAGCAAGGTTAGGGGTGATCGACAGGGAACATAGGAGCTGGGTGATATACACCAAAGCAGGTGGTTGACATAACAGGGGAGATATAGAGTGAAAGAGGTGGCGATATCAGGTGATGGACTGTCATTACGCACTCTTGCCATCATCCTGCCAGTGATGAGCACATGGTTCCCATGGAACAGAAGTGCTTTGCAGCACTGTCCAAACTTGCGGTGGCATCCGGTTTGAATGCAGAAATTTATGGCCGATAATCGTCTGTCCCTCACCTCTTTGGGACGGCGGCGTTGGGGATGTCGATCCATGACAGCATTCGCGAGCGGTTACCGTGCCCACGCCGCAATTCCGGGTCTCCCCCGTATTGCCAACGCGATTGTAGAAATATTCGCCGATCAGCGAAAACAGGTTGTTGTAGACGAAGGGCGATGGCGGGACAGGTGATGATGCTGAGGCACACACAACAGCCCTACATATGTCGCATCCGCAGCTGGCAATTGAACGTGTTGCGGTGGATGCCTGCATCAATCAAAGTGCCAGCAACTCTGTCCAAGATGGATAGATAGCTAAGTTAGTCATACCAGTAGCATCACTGACAGTACCGCGCT